>JAWDEX010000009.1:2878288-2888344 GCA_035221805.1 Trichilia hirta | reverse complement strand
TCGAATAGGCTTCACTAAAAAGTAAACTGCACCCTTGGACAAACACTTAAAGACTATACTCATAGAATCATGAGATGACATCACTGCAAATAAAACTCGCAGGTGTAGCAGTTAAAAGTATCAATTTATAAAGAAACAGGAGAAAAACAATGTTAATTTTGAACAAAAAAAAAAAATACCAGAAATAGACTTACTAATAACTGGAATATTCTTCCAAGTTTTGTGGCTCATAATCTTGCATAAAAGTCCAATGCCTGATAAACAAGGCATGGCTACCTCTGTTAAGACAAGGTCAATTTGACCGTCTAGATCTTGTATAGTTTTCCAAGCTTGTAGGCCATTTTCTACAGCAATAACTGCAGAGATAGAAATATAATTTAATTATTAAACATAACAACAACAATAATAAAGAGGAAAAGTGAATGCAAAAGGGTGGAAATATCAATAATTTATTAACTTTCTTTTCACATACTAATCCAGAAAGTAACTGGCCATGAAATTAGATGCAGTAAGATCAGCAATGAATTTTCAAACATAAAGTGGTTAGTGTTGTTTATTTATTGTCGTAAGTTGGAAACAAGTTAAATATTGAGGAGGTTAGTGTAATTTTTTGAAAAAAAGAGAATTTTAACAGTAGGTTTCATAAAGTATCAAGACAATTATGCTTAAAAAATAATTCACAGCAAATAAAATTTTAAATCCGACACTGCATTTTGTCAAAAAATAATATTGGCTATCACACCATTTCAAACCACAATTAGCTTGCCCCTTGAATGAATCTTGTTCCTACTCACTCCATTTCTTTCCTCTTTCATTTAGGTTTAAGGCAGGCTTAAGGCCACCATAAATAGGGCCATAATTTTAGGTTAAGGAGGTAACAATAAAGATTATGATGTTTACTCCCCATCTCTTACAGAGTTTTCTCTCTAAGTTTCTCATCTTTTGATTCTTCTTTCTCTCTAAGGCTAGGGAGGATACCCAAATTGGAAAAAGGAGAACAAATTATTGAAACTGAGTCAAGAAAAATGTAAAACTCGTTAAGTATAGCGCACCTTTCGGACCTAAGACCAGAAACCATCTTTGTTTGGCATGTTAGTGTTAGATCTAGTCTTATCTCATAAAGGCAAAGGGAGCCAGTAATGGACCACATCCCATTGCCTCCTCATAGTTATAGCCTGGTAAACTTTCACTTCTATAGCCATATCACTTGTAATCCTAGTATAATTAGGAATGATTTACTTTCATATTCTGCTGCTTCATTTTACAAATATAGATAGATAACTTGGATCGATACAATTGTGTGTTTGAGTTGTGAGATAATTTTACCACACAACTTTCCAACACCAACAGTGAGCTTCTAGGGAGAACACTTCCCATTCAACAATGGGGTAGCAATAGCAAGGTCAACTTTGCATTTAAGGTTTCAATGATAATAAATCTATATCTTTCCCAACATTCCATCCAATTACTAGAAGAGATTAAGGACTGTTTTCCTCCTCTTCACCCCCTTTAAGAGAGTACCAATGACACGGACTTCAAATAGGGATGAACTCTTGCAAGTTTTTTTGGGAGAAAGGACCATTCTCACATCGGTTGAGGAAGGGGTGATGGTGGGCTATATAAGGGGATAGGTCTCTCCCTAGGTAAGTCGGTTTTCTTGGGAAAGATGAGGTTAGGATGGTTTGCCTCCTTCTCCCTACATCAGATGGTATCAGAGCCAGATCCTTCACGCCAAGTACTCTAACCATGGCTAGGAAGCCCTGTGAACTCTCTTTCAGGCCTACCTCCTCAAACCATCTTTGTTTGGCATGTCACTATTAGATCAAGCCTTATCTCATAATGTAAAAAAGGAGTGAGCTCTGAGGGAGCACACTACCTCACATGCTAGACTGATAGCAAACAAGCTTGCCATCCGTATTAAGTCTAAACAGAGAGTGAAGAAAGAAATGGATAATAAATGAAAATGCAGTGATGTAGTGGATTTGAACAAGTGACCTTCTTGTCAAATCTGCATCGATAATATGTTAATAGAGTAGAGAAGAATGGGGGAAAAAGAAATTGATAGAGAGAAATCTGATTTCTATATATTGACTGACCAAAGATCAAGATACATATAATGCACAGTGGATAAAAAAGAAAACAACATGTCATATAGTAAATCACACCCAATAGATGCAAATGACTTATCGATTTTCCTATCTTGATTTTGAACAACATTAATAAAAGCAGTAGAAGAAACGAAATTAATAATTGTTCCACCACCTTATGGAACCAAGTGACTGGAACACAAGTGCAGGGGAAAACACCAGATAAACCAGAAGAGAAATTCACAAAGCAAAAACCAAAAATTAACATAACTTACCTCACTCTTAAAATTAAAAAAATCCAACATGTCCGAAGAACAATGATCACAAAGACATGTAATTAATTATCAACAAATATTTAAACCATAAAATGCCCAAGAAAAGATGTTCAAGCATTATATAGATTGTTCTATAGTAGGTTTTCAAAATATAAAATAATTCCCATTTCTCTTGGTCATAGCAACACAATGGTTACGAAAACCTACTGAGGACTGCAGAGAGACTAATTTAAATTAAAAAAATTAATGAAGAAACTGTGGCAAATTAAGGGTTGGAAAAATGGGAAATTTCAAAACCTAAAAGCTGGAGTGTATTGAATTGCCCTGTGGCAAGCCTGCTGTCAAGCATTGACAATGGATAACTCCTTTTTATCAATGATTGACCTGAGCTTCTTGTTTCTAGATAGAGCAAAGAGAATATTACTAATTATAATCATAAAATACATGTGAGTTCAAAGTATAGTAAGGACAAGTACTGAATGAAATGTTTCAAGACAAACAAGTTCATTAAAAAAAATTAGAGAATTATTGACATTAGTTTCATTATCCAAACCACCATGTCCAAGGTGTCAAAAAGAAAAGAATACCATCATGTCTAAGGATGAAATGTACTACAAGAACATAAATGCAACACTCTTGCTCAAGGGTAAACAATATTAACAGAGAAAGGCAACATTTATGCAGGAGAACGACGGAAGTCCACTAACAGAGACAAAAAATCATATGTGATTAAGGAATTAAGAAACAAAATGAAAACTCTAGCAAAGAACAGTACAATTCCAAAACTTATTATTAGCAAAGTAAGCAAAAAAACATGTGAATGATACCAGCCAAGAGCCTTAGAAGAGTTTAAATGGATCAGCAAAAGAAATAACTAATGAGAATCATCAACCTCCATAGAACAACAGCACTCACCATCTTGGCTATTATCTATGAAGGCAATATAATATAATTTCTAATTGACACTCTTACACAGATAAGTTCTTATAACACCCTCTCCTCTACTATGTTATGTTTACTTAAATTTTGAGACAAAACAATATATTTTTTAGTTTTCAAATAATAAATATAGATCATTTTATGCCAGGAAAGGTAGTGACCTTCATAGCCACAATTTTGAAGTAATGCACAGACAACTCGTCGAGTTGAATCATCATTTTCCACCAGTAGAACCTTCAGAGACCTAATAGATAAAAACTTCTCCTGGCAAACCAGAGGCCCCTGAGGCTGTTGCTGTGATTTCTGCAGGACAGATGTCAGATTAGCTTGGATCTGAACTGCTTCCCCCCACCCATCATGGGCATCTTCCCTATCCTCATTAATTCGTGATTCATCTTCCTCGGAAAGCGCATGCCCTTCACCCATGACCTCATCCCTTATTTCCTTACACTCATCTCCTATATGATGATTCAATTCTGCCAACCCATTGGTCATGGGGCCACTACCGTTCATCTGAACTACTACCATCAACCAGATTCAAAAAGATCAATAATGCAGTAGGCACTTGATAGAGCTGCAGAGAAAACGTCCTTTATTCCACAAGAGAGCTTGCACATATTGTTACCCAAAGGATATCAGCTTACAGGTGAAGAATTTTGGAAAGTCCTACAGGATAAAATTTAAGTCAGATATTACGTCACACAAATCACAAACAACAAAAATCTGCACATACAAAGCAACAACACACTAATAAAATAATCTTTGAGTGCATATCTGATCAGCAAAATAATGGAAGACTCAAGTACTGCAAGCCTAGCATTCATCCAACAGCTTTAATAGTTGAAGAAGACCAATCTAGATGTAGGAATCGAAACCTAAAATTACAAATTCAGGTACCTTGTAAAAATATTAAATTAGATTCTGTTTGTGAAGCATAGACAAGAATTCCTTGCTGACTGAATGTACAGAAAAGAAAAGAAACTATGAATTTTGAAATATAAACTATTAATTTTTTTAGATCCAAGCAATAGAAACTAATTAAAAGAATCTTTGGACAAATACAAGTAACCTATTTATTTTTTTTGAAATGTGAACTACATCAACAACGTGATATGATATTTTTTGCCACCTGATGTTTTTAAGCAAGCCAAAATATTGCAACAACAAACCAGTCTAATGAGCTCCTAATAGACAAAGAAAATGAACTTTTAAAAAATAAAAAAATAAAAAAAGAGTGCAGAAATAAAGAACTTCATATCTGAACAAGAGACTATAGATGTACAAGAAAGAAAACACTCAAATAAAGTACATGGATGAACGAAGATGCTGCATAAAGAGTTTGAAGAACAAAATTCAGAAAGAATAACTTGAGTTCCTGGAAAACGGAAATCAAACATAGGGTTCAAGTTTTTAATTGCTATTTCTTTCATTGACTTACGAGCAAAATAAACAAAAAAATTGAATTTCACAATGTCGATTGCTTAATTACAGTGCAATTTTCATTTCTTAACTAAAATTCAACTGAAAACTGATTAGTCTGTCATATATTTTGAGATCAAAAGAGACATAAAATATAAATGAAAAAAAAATCAGAATTTGAACAAAAAATTTTTTCACCAACACAATGCGGCTAAGCCTGCATGAGTTAATCATCCTGTAAAAAATGAACAACATTACGCATGAGATTCAAAAACTGAAATTTTATTCTCAATATTCTTGGCAATCAAACAAACAGATACAGAAGAACCAAATAGAAACTTAAAAATTCATTCATCAAAAACATTTTGACATCAAACAAACAGCAATTTACCTCGTATGCAATTCATGTGTTGTATTCAATCACCGACGGTCAAAGTTCAAATTCCGGGTAGGCAAATCCAAGTGCAGAGATGAAACAGAATAACTTAGGCCATTTTCTTTCCTTTTTTTCTTCTTCTTCTTTTAGGGATTTTGTTTCAATAAATAACTATTATTACAGAGAAAAAAGCTTGACTGCAGACCTATAGCTGAAATAAAAGAAAGATTTGTCAAAAGCAAAAATAGCACAGTGGACGCAATTGCTGACGTGGAAAAAGTGAAGGCGTGAAGTGTTACACGTAATATGGCGCGTAGGATTTGGAAATGATGAGTTGGATGGTAGATCTAAAGCGGGACTCTGGATAATTTTTGATTGATCTTTGGCGATCCACCAAATCAATTAACGTGACACGTGGCGCAATGTTTGAAGAGTTAAAGATGCTTTGATTTAAGACATAAAAAGCAGACGACGTCGTTTTCATTTATGTCTGAGCAAAGTATGATTTGGAACAAAGAACGGAGTTTTGACGGTGCTCATCAAATTTTCACAATGACAAAATTATCCCCGTTGAACCAATTTTATTCTTGGAATCCCGAGAATAATTGAAAAGTTGTATTTTATAATAAATACAATACTTGCAAATTTTTGGGGGGGCGATAATTGAAAAATTGTACAGAACAAAAAAAATTGTATTTTATAATCTTGTAATCATAATTTAAATGTATCAATAAAATTACATTTCTCAAATTTTATCAGCTTAATTCATCCATTGAATAACAAATTAGTATACTAATGATGTAAAAAAAATTATAACATTTTACCATATAAATGTTGCTTGTGAGATTATATTTCTCAAGTTTTATCATTCTAATTCATCTATTAAAAAAATAAAATGCTATATTAAATTATTTGATATTCTTTATTTTTTATAAATTTTTAATTCATAAAGTGCCGATAATTTATTGCCACATTATTTAAGATGTTAATTTTAACATATAAATTACGATCTTTAACACTATTTATCTTAAAATAATAAAAATTAGTTGAAAATTTGAATGAATGATATTAAAAGTAAATATATATGAAATACTATTTTTTTAGTTTATTGTCAAAATAAAGTGAAAGCCCCGTAGCTTGTCAAAGTGATTTTAAATTTTTTTGTGCTATTTAAAAGTAAAACATTATAATTTTTATCTCTTAATTTTTAATGTAATTAAGATTTAAGTTTAACTTTAAAATATTGTATATCTCCTTAAAACTCAATAGATTTTGTACTTTTTAATGCATCTTACACACACACACACACACACACACTTTTTGTTTTTTTTTTCAGTTTGCTAAGGATTTCAAGTCATTCCATATATTTTTATTTAGCATAATTTTGCCACTTTGAGGGATTAAACTTGCTTATTTTACTTAAGATTTATTAATTGAATAAACCCAAGATGAGATTTGAATAAGATTAAGATAATTTCTTTTTAATCTCAAGTTGATAGGATTAGTTTTATAGTTGTAAAATATATTTAATAAAATAATAAGAGTGTTCTATTTTAGAAATAAAATAAAGAATGTCATATTAGATTAACCATCATGTCGTTGGCCTCAAGTATGTAATTCCCATGAATAAGAGAGAGCATCGCATAGTTAATCTATAAACTTTTTCTTTCACTATGATTTGAGATTTCCATGAAACGATGAGAATTAAAAAATAAATAAAAATTAACAATAAATAACTTTTAAAATAGAGTATAATATATATTGTTGTATTAATTTTATATTCACGTATTATATTAATTAAAATTTAGATTAAAAAAAACAGCTTCCTCTAACGATCATTATCCCCAGTATATATATAACTTCCATAATATATATGAGAACAATGAAACGAATTTTGATCTCTTAGTTTGATTGAAACTTGTGGCAATTTGATCACACTTTTTATTTCTCTCTTACACGACTCACCATTGAAAACTTTGAAGCTTTTATATTCACCTCTCATAACTTGATTCTTCCAAAAAGTAGTAAATAGACATAAAGTGTCAAAGGTGTGACTGTGAGGCTATAGCTTGGCCATTTTTTTTCTTAATCATTTTACTTTGCATCTTATGCCATATTTTGTGGTGAATGCTTTTTTGAGTATTTCTATTTCTTTTTGTATTATCTTGATTCTTCTTATCTTTTTTCAGTTTTCTACTTTGGAATCTTCAATTACAACTACATGAAGTTCATCCATTGCAACGAGATACATATACTTGAACTTTTAGAAAGTGGGTTCAATTGGGGATTTTCAAAATAAAATTTTAATTTTATCGAGAAAACGAGAAAGGTATATCTAGATATCTTTATATATAAAAGGATATAAAGTTCCTAAGTCAATAAATAGTATGTATATATTTATCACATGCGCATACGAGAAAGTCAGATTCAAATTTTGAATGTTACAATATCAAATTAAATTAATTATTAACATATGCAATTAACACATTTTAGAACCCCTTAAATTCATATATTTGAAGAGTAATTCGCATTTTAGCAAAATTCAAATATTTATATCCATTTCTATGTTTATATATATGATTGATATTACTACTTAAAATACGTAAAAACAAATGATGTGGGTGGGTGATAATTGACAAATCCTACCTTTAAAAAAATTAAAATTAAATTATATTAGACAACTTAAAAAATAGTCTTTATATTTTGTGGTCAAATTAGTTTTGTAGAAACGGAGTATAGCAGATAAATAGACAGATACACGGATAGAGAGAGAGAGAATATCATTCATGTGAAGAGAGAGAGAGAGAGAGAATATCCGTCACGTGAAGTTGAAGACGACTTCCTGGAAAGCTGTTAACGGATTTACAACAAGTAGAGCGGGTTTGGCTCGTAACACTGTACTGCTTTAAAGGGTGGGCCATACACAATTTTATTTTGAATCGTGTTTGGTCTAACTTTTTCATCCCTTTGCAATGTATAAAATAATGATTTTATACGTTACAGGCATTCCAATCGTGACCATGGGAAGGCGGATGAGTTACAAGTTCTGGACAAAATTTTTGTTATGAGAATAGAATATTATAATTATTTGTATTATTTCTTATTAAAATAATTCATTATTATTTATAAATTATTTCCGTATTTGGCTGCCACTCTTTTCAAAAGGAACAAACTACTGGCAACCGCCGGCTCCAGTCAATCACCATCGACCTTCGGTCAACTATATTAATTGGAACGACCGAAAATATTATTAGAATTTTTTCATAAAAAATTACGCTCAAAGTTTCGTTGTTTATAAAAAATGACTATCAATTGAAAATACAAGGCAATATGGCTGATGCAACGATGCTATGTGTACATAAATGAATTGACTATGATGCATGAACCAATCGGCTAGATATCTTGTCATTTCATAACATAACAGGCACTCTAGGAAGAAATAGATTTGAAAGCAATCAAAACATAAAGTCAAGCTGAAGACTTATCCAGTAAAAAATTAAATGCCATCGAGTTTAAAGAATTTTAAAGGTAACTTGCATATAATAATTATGGAATATTTAAAAAGAGAGTGTCAACGTCGAACCTCAAAATAAACATGCAAATGGTTTTTAATGCTCCACTTAGAGCGTTTAAAGCCTCAGTTCATAACTATACACTCACACATTTTATGTTGATTACTTTAAGATCATTTAAATTGTTGCTCGTCTTAATTGTATTCATGTGTTATGATTGAGGAACGTTGTTAAAGGATGAATGCTTGCTTAGTAGTTGGATACGGTGGTGTTTTGCAAAGAAAGAACAATAAAAAACTGCACACGTGCCACCTTCTAGGTAAGGGATCAAGTAGTATTTGATTACTTGAACAAATAGGTAGGTGTTACTATTCTCACAAGACAACCGACGTTAATGCACTTAATGTTTGTAAAATATATTAAAATAATTTATAAAAAATTACTCCCAAAGTTTCGATGTTGAGAATCTTAATTTTAGATTTACGATAATCAATTCGTCTAATTTGTCTAACGGATATTATGATAGTATTATTGTATAAAATAATTTATAGCCAATGTCATGCGAGATTATACTTTTAGATAATTAAAGTATTTAATAAATAATAATAAAATTATATTTTATATATATTAAAAATTGTATATTACAATACAACGCGAAATATACTGTTGCGTTAATTAATATAGTACACTATAATACTATTGGTCTCCCTTTCACAAAATTCAGTATGTCATACTAAACAAGCCCTTGATAGTTTACGAGGCGATTTGTGCTATTACTAGAGAAAAAAAAGTCAATAATAATATTATTAAAATATTTAATAATAATATAATTTTACTACACGAGTTTGTATAAAAAAACGTTATCAAAATTTTATATTTGTTGATTACATTTGTCGATAGGAGACTGATTCCAATTAAAATTTCTCGAACCCAGACTCCTAATAAGAAAGTCTAGACTAATATAATTATCTCAATATCTTGATATCTACCTTAATTATCGAGGCGACCCTTTTATGACTACCGAAGCAACTCTACGCCTTCTTTAAAAACGGGAATTGAAGATGGAATCGACAAATACGCTGTTCAAGTAATTATTCAGGCATCCCATCACGTTAGATAGCACCGTGCGCGGTAAGTTACAGGCACTTATTATTACACCAGACCTAATATAAAGGAGTGGTGAAAAGATTGACCCAACCACCATACCTATTCCTGTTTAATCAAACTCCCATTCTCCGATGCTCACACGTACAGAGGCCCTATAAAGGGTAAAGATAATGCATGTACCCGAATTCTCTTTTCGAACTTCTGCCAGGGCTTCTGATTCTTTTTCTAATCTTGGAGCTTTCAGAGAGAGCCATCTTTGAGCAGCTAAGAAAAGGATACTGCACTTATAAACTCTTCTCGAGCCCAGCCTCCCGAGTCGGTAAAACACTCAAACACTCATA
>JAWDEX010000009.1:2865070-2878188 GCA_035221805.1 Trichilia hirta | reverse complement strand
AAGAAACAAAATGAGCACTCCAGCAAAGAACAGCACTATTCCAAAACCACTTCTACTATAAGCAAAGTAAGCCAAAAAAAACATGCGAATATTACCAGCCAACTGCATCCAGATGAGTTTACATGGATTGGGAAAAGAAATAACTCATGAGAATCATCAACCTCCTCAGAACTCATAAGAATCATCATCTTAGCTATTATCTGTGAAGGCAATGTAATGTATTACCTAATCGACATCATTGTGCAGATAAGTTGTTATAACATCCTCTCCTCTACTAAGGTTTTGTGTCTACTCAAATTTTCAGAACAAAACAATCTACTTTTTAGTTTTTAACTAATATAATATAGACCCCTTTATGCCACGAAATATACTGACCTACAAAGCCACAATTTCGAAGTAATGCACAGACGACTCGTCGAGTTGAATCATCATTTTCCACCAGTAGAACCTTAAGAGACCTAAACGGTAAAAGCCTCTCCTGGCAAACCAGAGGCCCCTGAGGCTCTTGCTGTGATCTCTGCGGGACAGCCGTTGGATCAGCATGGATCTGAATTGCTTCCTCCCACCCACCATTGGCATCTTCCCCATCCTCATTAATTCGCGATTCATCTTCCTCCGAAAGCCCATGCCCCTCACCCTTGACCTCATTCCTTATTTCTTTATGCTCAAGTTCCATATGATGAATTAATTCTGCCAACCCATTGGTCGTGGAGCCACTATCGTTTATCTGAACTACCCCCATCAACCAGATTCAAAAAGACCAATGATGTGGAAGGCACTTGATAGAGCTGCAGAGAAAACCTCCTTTATTCCACAAGAGAGCTCGCACATACTGTTGCCTCAATGATATCAACTTACAAGTTTGAAAAGCCCTACAGGAGAAAATTTAAGGAATTTCAGAAATTACATCACACATATCGCAAACAACAAAAACCTGCACATAAAAAGTAACAAAACACTAATAAAATAACTTTCAAGTGCATATCCTATCCGCAAAATAATGGAAAATTCAAAAACTATATCTCTAGTACTTATCAACAGCTTTAATAGTTGAAGAACACCAATCTAGATGCAGGAGTCAAACCCTAAATTTACAAATTCGGGCACCTTGTAAAATATGAAATTAGATTTTATTTGTGAAGCATAGACAAGAATTTCTTGTTGACTGAATGTACAGGAAAGGAAAGCAATTATGCATTTGGAACTATAAACTCTTAATTTTTTCATATTCAAGTGATAGCAACTAATTAAGAGAATCATTGGCCATATGTAAATAACCTATTTATTTTCTTTGAAATGTGAACTACATCAACAACGTTATATGACTCCTTAATAGACAAAGGAAATAAAACTTTCAAAAAATACAAATAAAAAATTTTCGTATAGAAATAAAGAATTTCTTATTTAAACAAGAGAGTATAGATATACATGCACATAAGAAAACACTAAAATAAACTATTTGGTTGGATGAACGAAGATGCTTTGTAAAGAGATTGAGGGCAAAGTTCAGTAAGAATAACTTTGGAAAGTGGAAACCAAAATGGTACATAGTAAGACTAACAAACATAGGATTCAAGTTTTTAATTGCTATTTGTTTCATTAACTTATCAGCAAAAGAGAAAGAGAAAAAGAAAAATAGAATTTCACAATGTCGATTGCTTAATCACAGTGCAATTTTCTTTTCCTAATTGAAAATGAAACTGAAAAACTAGTAAGTCAGTCTCATATTTTCAGATCAGAAGAGAACTAAAATATAAATGGAAAGAAATCAGAATTTAAACAATTATTTTTTCATCGACACAATGAGGTCAAGCTCGTATGAGCTAATCATCCTGTAAATACCTAACAACATTACGCATGAGATTCAAAAACTGGAATTTTATTCTCAATATTCTCTTCAATCAAACAAACCGAAACAGAAGAACCAAATAGAAACTTAAAATTCATTCATCAAATCAAACAAACAGTAATTTACCTCGTACGCAATTCACAAGTGCTCTTTACAATCACCAACGGTCAAAGTTCAAATTCCGAGTAGACAAATCCAAATACGAAGATAGGCCATGTGATATTTTTTTTTCTCCCTTTTTCGGGAGTTTTATTTGAATAATTTATTATTATTACAGAGAAGAAAAGCTTGACTGGTCGAGAAACTGCGACGCTGACATACAGCTGAAAAAAAGAAGATGATTTGTCATAAAAAAAATAGAGTATAGTGGCCACTGTCGCTGACGTGGAAAAAGTCGAGGCGGGATGAAGTTACACGTAATATGACACATAAGATTTAGACATGATGAGTTGAGTGGTAGATCTAAAGCAGGTCTCTGGATAATTTGTGATGGATCTTTGGCGATCCACCAAATCGATTAACGTGACACGTGGCACAATGTTTGAAGAGTTAAAGATGCTTAAATATAAGAGCTTGAAAGCAGACGACGTCGTTTTCATTTACGTCAGACGACGCGGGAGGCATGGTACGGAGCAAAAGGTTGGAGGTCGACGGTACTCATCAAATTTCGTCAATGACAAAATTATCCTCGTTGAACAAAGTTTCTGCTTGGAATCCCCAGAAATCTGCCACGTAGCGCTAAATATCTTTACAGACGGGGTTTATCTGAATCGTGTCAATTTTTGAGTGGGTAATAACTGTAAAATTGTACGGAAAAGAATCGTATTTTATAATCATAATTTATATGTACCAATAAGATCTCAGTTCCTCCGTCGAATAATAAAATAACAACAATGGATTATGTAAAAAAATTATAACATTTTGCCATATAAATGTTACTTGGGAGATTATATTTGTAAACTTTTATCATCCTAATTCATCTATTAAATAATAAAATAATATATTAAATTGTTTAAAAAATTAAAAAAATTTACGATATAAATGTTACTTGAAAAGTAAAAGGCTTTAAGATAAAAGAAAAAATTAAGATAGTAATAAAATAATTACTAAAAAATGAAGCAGTTAGGATCTTAAGTAATATCACAACGAATTCTATCGTATAATTCGTAAAAAATTAAATAACTCTAAAAAGATTATATTATTCTAAATTCTTTATTTTTTATAAATTATTAATTAATAAAGTAAAATGATATTGATAACTCAGTTGTTATATTATTTAAAATGATAATTTTAAAATATAACGTATAATTTCTAGCACAACTCATCATAAAATGATAAATATTAGTTGAAAATTAGAGAAAATTTTAATAAAAGTTAATATTTATGAAACAACTTTTTTATTTTATTTTCAAAATAAAGTGAAAGTCTTATCACTAGTCAAAGTGATTTTAATTTTTTTTCATCATTTAGATTTAACTTTCAATGTTGTTTCTCCTTAAAATTCAATAATATAATGTTATTTTGTATTCTTCAATGTCTTTTTTCTTTTTTATTTATTTTGGTAAGAATTTCAAATCTTCCATTTAATTTTGTTTATCATAATTTTGCCACTTCGAGATTTAAATAAGATTAACATTTAATAAATTAAACAAAGATTTTTTTTTTTTTGAAAAAAAGTATATTTAAACTCCTAAATTTTGATTGAAATAATATTTTGATTTTATTATATAAAAAAATACTCATTTTTATTTTTATTTGTCTTTTTGATGTTTTTTGGTGCAACTAATTTAATTCTTACCAATATTATCGAATTTTAAATTTCACTATCTATGTGATAATAGAATTAATTTTTACAGAAGAGCACCCATAAATGTTTAAAATAATAATAAAAAGTCAACAAATAGAGGTGAAAATGAGTATTTTTTTAATTTAGTGGAATTAAAATATTTTTTAATTAAATTCTAAAGGTTTAAATATCTTTTAATTTTTTTTTTTTTTGTCAAGTTTAAATTAGTTTTAAAGTTGTAAAATAGATTTAATAAAATAATAGGAGTGTTCTATTTGAAAAATAAAATAAAATAAAATAAAAAAGAATGTCATATTGCTTTAACTATCATGTCTTTGGCTTCAAGTGTGGAACTCCCATGAATAATAGAGAGCATCGCACAGTTAATTTATAAACATATGAGATTTCCATGAAATGATGAAAATATGAAAAAAGAAATAAAAATTGACAATAAAATTAAATAAAAAAGATAACAATATCATGTCGTATTTTTCCTTGTATATTTTGTATTCATGTATTATATTAATTAAAATTTAAAAAGAAAAAAACACTCCCTCTAACAATCATTATCTCAAATATATAATTTTAACAATATGAGAAGAATGAAATGAATTTTGATCTCAATTTTTACCTGTACCTTACATATAGAGAAAATTTTGATCTCTTACTTTTGATTGAAACTTGTGGCAAATTCATCACAAGCTTTATTTCTCTCTTAAACCTCACCATTGAAACTTGAAGTTTTCATATTCACCTCTCGTAACTTATTCTTTAAAAAAGTAGTAAATAGGCATAAAGTGTTAAAGTGCGACTGTGAGGCTATAGATTGGCCTTCTTTTTTTATTAATCATTTTACTTTGCATCTTATGCCTTATTTTGTGGTGAATACTTTTTGAGGATTTCGCTTTCTCTTGTATTATTTTTTATTCTTCTGATCATTTTTCATTTTCTACTTTGGAATCTCCAATTACAGCTACAGGAAGTTCATCCATTGCAACTTGCTTTTTATTGACATTTGGTTTCATTTGCAAGGGGGGCTTGTCTTTTGATTTGGATAGACATACTTGAACTTTTCGAAAGTGGGTCAGTTTGGGATTTTTGAAAGGAAATTTAGAAAAAGAATGTCGAGATTTTAATTTTGGTTAGAATCAAAGGGATATATATATATATACACACACACAAGGATCCCAAGTCAATAAATGTTATGTGTATATATTATCACACACGCACAAGCCAGAGCAAGATTCAAACTCTAAACTTTTGGTACAATATAAAATTTCACCATTTATTAATTAGATTATTAATATTTGCAATTAATCTTTTTAGAATTGTTTAAATTTATATGTTGTAGGTGTAATTTACATTTTATTAAAGTTTAAATATCTTCTTAGAGAAAAAAATAATATATAATTATATTATTGATATCATCAATTAAAATATGTTCAAAAAGATATCGATGGGTGATTATTGATAAACCATACTTTTAAAAGAAGTTAAATTAGACTTAATTAGATAACTTAAGAAACAATGTTTATATTTTGTGGTGGAACTAATTTTATAGAAATTGAGTATTAGCCGTGTTATACATCTATTATGAAGTATATAAAATGAATGGATATATATCTATTATAAAGAAAAATTCTCAAAAACCATTATCCACAAAATAAGGCATAAGATGCAAAGTAAAATGATTAATAAAAAAGGAAGGCTAAATTTCAATCAAACATCTTCAATGGTGAGGTTTAAGAGAGAAATAAAGCGCGTGATGAATTTGTCACAAGTTTCAATCAAAGTAAGAGATCAAAATTCATTCCATTGTTCTCAAATTGTTAAAGTCATATATTTAAGATAATGATTATTAGTGGGAGTTTTTTTTTTTTTTTTTTTCATAATTAATATAAAGAAAAATACAACAGGATATTGTTATCTTTTTTATTTAATTTAATGTTAATTTTTATTTCTTTTTTTATATTTTCATCATTTCATGGAAATCTCACATCATAGTGAAAGAGAAGTTTATAGAATAACTATGTGATGCTCTCTCTTATTCATGGGAGTTGCATAATTGAAGACAACGTCATCATAGTTGAAGCAATGTGACGCTCTTTTTTATTTTATTTTTAAAATCTATTTTATAACTGCAAAATTAATCTTCGTCAAGAGTACTTCGTGGAATACTGTCAACGGATTTATATACGGCAGGTTTGACACGTAACACTGTACTGTATTAAGTGGTGAATCATACACAATTTTATTTTATATCATGCTTAGTGTAATTTTTTATTTATTTATTTGCATTGTATAAAATAATGATAATAATTATTATGTATAAATTATTTAAATATTTGGGCACCCCCCTTTTCAAAAGGAACAACTGCCAGTAACCACCAACTGTTAATCGACTACAAATTAATAAGATAATGTTATCTAATTATCATATGTATTATATAAAATATTTAATAACATTATAATTTTACCTTATGAATTCGCATAAAAAAATTATACAAAATTTTCTATCCTTAATATTATGACAATATCTTAATACCAGATCTTCCTCGCTATTTTTGAAATCAATACATGACAACCCAAAGGCAAAAAGAAGATAACACGGGGACTCCACGATTAGTTAATCATTATTGCCGGGTGAAGGAAAAAATATATGAATAATTATAAAACTAGGGAATAAAGCAAAAATTAAAAACATATATATAATTAAAATAAAAATTATTGCGACAATTACTATATATAAAATCATAAAATATCAAATATTAATTAATAAATTATACTTTTAAATATTTTTAATTTTTTTGAAATTATTTTAAAAATTCTATAAAATTAATAATACCAAAGATACTTATGTTTCTGCTAAGTTGATCATAAGCATCATAGATATTAATTAGATGGAATATAACAGTCAATTCTATATATAATCCAAGAAAATTAATGTGTTATGTATATGTTTTCCTTCATTTGGATACTCCAAAGATGAATCCAAAACAACAAAAGCTATTCAAATACACAATTTCGTTATGTTAGGCATACAAGTGAAACAGGATTTAGTTGTATTGTTGGTGATAATGAATATCTAATAAAAATTAATTTTAGCCGAGAACTATATAATTTTATTTTATTTGAATAATTTTATTAATGACTAATAATAATAATAATATGGGATTTATAAAATTAAATTTAAAATATAAAGCTCAATCAACGGGTAACTAATTAATGATTAATTAGATTTTGGAGATATAACTAGACCAAATAAATAGTAGTTAGTATCTTTGATGAGGTTCTGGCCTAGGTAAAGTTGCCCGCGAACTAATATAAGTAATTAAACGAAAATACAAGGGCAAAATAGAAATAATAAATATTTGAAAACTACGAGAATATTTTCAGAAGGATGCTGCACTAAGAGAACCTGCTACAAACAAAGAAAAGCCAATAGAAGATCGACATCTCTGCAAAAATGAATAAACCTAGATGCTTATAATAGACTGCACAATAGAAAAATATTTTTCACATGGCAACCGACCTGTACCTAACTGGTACGAGAACTTGGCTTTCTTCTCTCGTATGCAAGCAAATACTCCCACATAAATGGTGACACCTGTCCATTCCATTCAGTGATTTATAGTCACATAAATTCTCAATGATAACTTCAATAAAAAGAATGAGATTGATTACCTTAAATAGTGCTAGGTAAAAGTAGAGACGAGGTTGACCGAAGACTCTTTCTACAAAAATCTTCTACTCCTAGGGTTTAAGCTTCTCTCCTTTTTCTAAAACTCTTGACTCCTTGAGGATTTTGGCATTTGAGAAAATTCTCCTTCGTATTTTCATTTTATACACTTCTTCTGAAAGCCACTAAAAACCCTTAAGTGAAAGCCGATGTTACTCCTGAAAATCTTATCAACAATCATCCTTAACAGTTCAAATTAATGTGTATACTCAAAAAACCTTCTTCCAAATTTAATTTTTTTTGTCTCCACTTACTATTCTTACTAGTTTCACCTATACTAAGTTAATGTCTAGAATATATATATTATTTTGTAATAAATCACTCATTGATATAGTAAATATTTCTTTATGGCTCCCTTTGTGTAAATTTAGTGTTCCTGTTATTTTATTCTTAGTTATTTTTATTAATTGATTGTTGAAATTGTATTTAATTTAAGAGTGATTAGTTTAATTTATATTTATACTTTAAAAGAAATTTATTACATATTTAAGAACATTTGTATTTTTAAACTACGTTTCATGAGCTTTTGTTTTCAATACCATAATCGAAATTTAAACACTATATAGTTCAGGACTTTATTTATAAATCTGTGAAATCTATAATTTAAAGCCAAGACTAGAACAAAAATTTCCTCACTACTCATCCCTAATCAGTTTGGACCCCCTTTTGTAATTAAAATCACTAAAGGTTTGTTTGTTTGGAATTATATAATTGGCAAATTGTGTGTAATTAATTATACAGTCATAGTTAATTACAACTATAAAACTATATATAGCAGCAGTACACTGTATAATTGTACGATTTAATTATAAAATTAATTATTTTAAATATAAAAATAGTATGAAAATGAATTTTAATTATTAATAAATTATTAAAATTAAAAACTTTTCAATAAAAGCCACGCCAAGGAATGAAAAGCTTCTAGATTAAAGTTTTCCAATTTGTTGTTGTCGTAAAGCAATCCTACTCCTACTCCTGCTAAATTGAAAACATATTTACCAAAACATATGGCGTTCCATGTTAACAAATTTGAAGGGAATACCAAATCATGAGAATTACCCTTTTTCTATTATTGGACAATAATAGACCGTAATTTATATATTTTTAAGAAAGAGAGAACCGAAATAAAAATCAAATGGGACTATCACGTTTAGCATCTTACCATTTTAAGATTGTAATTGACAGAATTCCAACTGTGAAATAAAAATCCACCGCCCAACTCACCATTTTCTCTCTGTCTGAACTGCAATTTCAGAGGGCAATGACTGATGGCTTTTGTAGTTCTTGTGGAAGAAACAAAAATAGCAGAGAGGAAGAAATTTCCTCGTAGATGAAGTTTGACTGAAATGTCAGTTAGTTGTACCAGAAATTCACAATCAAATATTTTGTGAAAGGGAAAGCCAATTGGAGTCCTCAGAAACAATTACAAATTAAGATAGTGTATCGAAATTCAAATTATGGAATCAAATGGTTGCAGGTTCCGTTTCATTTGAAGATTAAAGTACTGCAAGTGAAATGAATTTTAGTATATTTACTGGACGTTAATTTAATTTCGTCATCACAATTCCAGTAATTACTTCGTTCGGTTATCTGATTATGTTTTACTGATATCGTGTGATATCAGCTACAGAATGAAGTTAAATACCATTTTTTTTTTTTTTTTTTTCTTGAAGCAGAATTAAAAAGCATTGTTATCTCCTTCCTTCTATTTTTAATTAATTTTTTTTTTTTTACATGTTTCCAGAAATTGATTTTAACGATAGACAAAGAAGTACATAACTCACATTTTTTGTTATATAAAAAGAAATCGCGTTCAAATGAATAATAGTTATAAAAAATTCTGATTTTAATTTTTTACTAATTTCACTTTCCCAATTAATTAATCAATTAATGAAAATATATATCATTTAGAAAACAACAGAAATTTTTCTCTTAGAAACAAAAGCACCCCACAGCCGAAAGCCCAAACTTTTCGCCCTGTTTCACTCCCAAGTCATAGCCTAATGACCATGATAAACAGATTTTGTATACAAGTTGCCCCCTGATGGTTTCTTATGAGCCATTATTGTTCATCTCCCTCATCCTTGAAAATAACTTCCCTTCGAAATTCATATGCCGAGCGCTGGAAAATTTCACTCTTCTTGCCAACTTCTCATGGGTTGAAATTCAATTTCTTCTGTTCAACAAATTTCTGTATTAGGATAAAATTTAATATTATTTACTTAAGAAATTTGATTTCTCATCGTATTGGTGTCGAGTTTGTGTAAGAGAAGAAACAAAAAATTTGATAATATCTACCCCATAACATGCCTTAGATGGGAACTCTCATCAACATAATTCAAATAATCATCCATCCATTTTACCCATCATAGCACAAATGCAGACATCCCACAGCTCTCTTAAAATCCCAATATTTCGCACTGGTTTTGTTCATCACTGTCGGCACATCATCTAATGGAATGAACCTGACTTGTTTCATCTACCATCCAAAGACTTCACATCGTTCTTATCTAGAAAGGAAAGACCTGGATTTTGAAAAAGTAAATAGGAAAGAGTAAATCTTATTCGCTAGTACCATACAGCATAATCTCGTTCAGCTATTTAATTGGCAAAGGTGGTGATATTAATTAGCAGCATGCCAATCATGAAACAGTTGCAGCTGCTCCTGGAGACCAAAGATCTGGACTGATTCAAGAATAAGAGCGAATTCCACATTCATAAAACAGAATCAGCAATACAATATGCAATAACATGATCCTTAATGAGGGGGCTTCCTTCTTTGAGCATACCCCTCGAACGAAATTCGGTCTAGGGCAAACATATGACATGCCAAGCCTTTCAACTAAAAACTCCACCCATTTACAGGTCAATCTTGAGGGTAAAAGATATCTTGAATCATACAATTACTACACGAATAAAAGTTGTTTGTGTTCCAATCCAATACTATTTGCTAATCAATCAAACATTTCTTTAACACTATAAATAAATGCAGTACCACAAACATAATTTTCTCTTTTTTGGATGCATAATCCCCACTTCTACAATCTCCTCAGATAAAATTCTAAATTTAAACTGTACAAAAATTGCACTATGACTATTTTCCATACACAAAATTACCATGACTAAAGCTTCTGTCAGCCAAATATCATTAACAACATGATGCATCTAGCTCTACAGCATCATAACTGTTTTACACAACTCAAGATCCCCAAAAGGGAGATTAATTATAAATGAATCAACATCTCTCCACTTTTTGCAAGTAATGCCTTTGGTGGCTATTTGCAAATTGTAAACGAATATGCATGCATATTTGATACATGCAAAGAATGATTTAATTTACCCTGTATATACTACAGAATCCTAAAAACTCATGAAGCTGCAGACTGCTTGTCATCATGATCTTCAAGATTTAGAGCTCGAAGCAACTTTGGCCACGATTCAGGAATTCCACCTGCAAGCTCAAACTCTAACAGCTTGCCACAACTGTGATAGAACTCCTCTACAGGTTGACTCTGCAGATCACAAAGCACTCGTCACCCACTGAACCATAAATAAAGATTATTTTTGTCATCTCTGACAATTTAAATATAATAAATGCAATATTAACTGATCAATGAAATAATAAGAAAGAAATGTTTGCATAAGATTCTGGATGAAAATGTCACTGACCACATACACAGTTGGTTTTATGCACCAAATTACTGAGCTTTTCCCACATAACATATCAATACTTCTGTAGGGCAACTTTAAGACAAATATATCTAGAAGTAAAAAATGGAAATAGAAGCAAATAAATTGAGAAACGATTACTAGAAACAAATGACAATGATCATAAAGCCAACTAATGCCTCAAAAACTCCAGAATTGGACAAGGCAAAAAAGCATGGACTTAAACATGGTGGGCCCCATCAAGAAGCGAAACATATAGTAACACCTCCATGCTAATTAATAACATTAGCTTGGAATGAAACATTTCTGATCCACCAACCTGTCCTCCTCTCCCCCCTTCTTGTTCTCTCTCTCTCTAGCAAAACTTTCTCCCCTCTTTTCCCATTTTCTTTTTTTTTTTTTGGTGGCTTGCGAGTTCTTTTTTATGAGAGGAAAATTTTCTCTTTGGGAAAGAAATGATGGGAAAACTTAGGCTCAGATGCTAAGAATGTCCAATGTGTAATAGCCACTAGCAGATGTAATAAAATACCTTTTAGAGCAAGGCAACAAAACGGGAACATTCATCAGGAATTACAATTAAAAATGAATCATAAACTTGCTCATTCTATATAACAAGTCAAGAAAATAAATACAATTGGTGTGATGAACATGCAATTTACAACTAGTGATGTCTAAGTCCAGATGCAAGCATTCTAATCTCCAAAATCTAAACTAGGTTATTAGCAACACATTCAAGATTGATGAAATTGCTGAAACATTAAATATTTATTCCTTCGATGATAAATACAGGATAAGTTCTAGAACAAAGCAATGAAAGATTTCTTGACAACAATTCTCGAGAAAGCCTAGATGAAACCCATTATTGATCGTCCCAACTAGTGTCAAGCGGTCATGTGGCAAACTATTGACATGGTATACGTAAACAGAAAGAAATGCCCTACATCTTTTAGCTGCCAGTCTTAATACTGTATTATTTTGAAATATGGGATTATATTAAAAAAGTTTCAGATAACAATCCTGTGCATCCGTGAAGAATGAATTAACAAGCACCATGGCATAATGGAGAATACCATCTCATGATATATACGAAGTCGCTCCTTAACAACTTCCTCCTTGTCATCAGATCGAGTAATAAGCTTTGAAGCACAATGTTTAGGGGGAAGAAGTGGAGCCATGTACAGTCCAGGGCTCCCATTTTCACCCTTGATGTCAATACAAGCAACATTGTAGTTTCCCCCACACTGACTACAAATTCTTCTTCCAAGGCATTTTGCAAGCAAGGCCTCCTCTCGAAGCTTTAGGTTGATTACCAAGTCAATGTCTGTCACTCCCTCTAATATTTCCTGGGTAGAAATAGCCAAAACAGAAAAGATAGATAAAAGTTAGAGCACAGAGGAAATTTCAAAGGGAAAGAAAAAATGGAACTAGATAACAATATTTCCAGAATCGAACATGCCTGTGCGAACATTGTGGTACCCTCAAAAATTCCCAGCGTTCAATAATTCAAAAGTTTACTTCACAACATCCATTGAATTGGGGTTATGTTGACTCAATGTATCTACTTGTCCTACTATTGCCACCAAAATCTTTTGTGTTTAAATAAAACAACTTTAAATACACTTAGGGCTTGTTCGGGATTGCTTCTGCAGTTAAAAAATTCTGCTTCTATTGTGTTGTTACAGAAATTAACTGTACAGAGAATCAACTAAGCGTTAGATAAAACTTTTTGTTAAAAGTGGTGTGAATTTTAAAAGTAGTTCATATGTTTTCAGTAAATTGTGCTGTTAAAATATTATAATTAGACAAATGATCAAAACAGGTATAATATAAATGAAAAATTATTTTTGCAAAAAAGTATTGCATTAAATTATAAATAAAAATTAAATTTGAATTACTATTTAAATATTAATTTAATTTAATTAAATTAATGATTTAGTATATCTAATTTTAATAATAAAATTACATATACAATTCAATATAATGAAGTCCCATATTAAGTAGAACGTAATGATATATATCAGTCAATTTTATCATATCATATCATATTTTATTTATTTATTATACAATCTTATTTA
>JAWDEX010000009.1:2848996-2864970 GCA_035221805.1 Trichilia hirta | reverse complement strand
ATAAAGGGAGAAAGCCAATGCATGTATCCAGATTATCTTCCCGAACTTCTGCGGGGGCTTCTAATTCTTCTTCTAATCTCGGAGCTTTTAGAGAGAGCCATTTTTGAGTAGCTAAGAAAAAGATACTGCATTCATCAACTCTTCTCGAGTCCAGTCTCTCGGATCGGTAAAACACTCAAATACTCGTATTTTTCCTCTTTTTATTTGGCCCTGCACTATCTTGCTGATTTGAGCGTCGGAGTTTATTTGCTGATAATATGACTTCACTCCTAATTTATTTCGTTGTGATTTCAGATAATTCCTAAAGAAGTTTTACGTCCATCACAATAATAAATTTGTATAATGTACTGAGCCTTCCCTCTCTAAAATTTTGGTCGTCAACAATATCCTTAATATTATCCGTATTATATCTTAATGCCACGTTCTCTGTCTATTTTTTAAGTCAATACATTAGAACCCAAAATCAAAAAGAAGAGAAAATGGGACTGCATGATTAATTAATCATTATTGCCGCACGAAGGAAAAAAGATATTAATCGTTATAAAACCGGTGAATAAAGGAAAACACACACATGTATATAATTAAAAAAATTAATGCAATAGTTGTCACATAATAAAATTATAAAATATTAAATGTTAATGAAAGAAATTATATTCTTAAATACTTTTTATTTTCTCATTATTATTTTAAAATTGAAGTAAAAATTAATAATACAAAATATATTTTATGCTAACTTATATATATATATTGTTGTAATATCGCATGTAAAGTTAGGATTAGTGGTTTCCACCATTTTTTGTATTGGCTCATAAGATTTATTTTTATTGAGCCATAGCACCACTTCATATATATACACTGAGTGTCATCTATTTATTAAATATATTTGACACTAAATCTTTTTTGATTGGTTATAAAAGGGATGAATACAGCTATAAATAAAGCCCTTACTGCATGTAAAAAGCGCACTTTACGAATTTTCTACTTTAAAATTTGACAATCGAGTTGTCTTGATTAATTACAATCAAAATCTCTCTTTTATAATATTAATTATATCTCTTAATTCTCTTTTATTTACATTCTAAACTAATATTTATAATATATATCTTTTGTTGTTTGGTCGCCCGCGTATATATATATATATATATTCGAAGACCAATACTAAACAACAAAAGATATTCAAGTTCACGTTAACCACATTTTTTTTTTGTTAGGCAGGTAAGTGAAACAGGATTTTGTTGAGTTGTTAGCGAAAATGAATATGTAATTAAAAATAATTTTAGTGAGAACCATCGAATTTTATTATAACACAATTATTTAATTATACAATAGAAAAACACTAATATTAAATTTATGACATTTAGTTCAAATAAAAACAAAAAAAATTATAAATCTCAATCAATGGGTCACTTATTAATGATTAATTAATTAATCGTACAACAATATTAGTTAAAATATTAATTGGCAAATGACACATATTATCAAGCTAAAATTTTCATTTAAAATTATATTTGATGGATGATGGTATTATGATTCAGTAACTCAATATCATTTAATTTTTCATTTTTTTTTTTTCAATTTAGATCATGACTGTTATAAAATAAATCTACATTTTTTTTTAAAGTTATAAAATAGTAAGGATTTTTTTAAAAAATTTAAAATTAATTGTTACATCTTTAAAATTTTAAATTTCACATTCAATTTTTAAATTAAACCCGATATCTCAATTAGCACGTTTTCTGGGATTTTTGCTTGGACTTTGCCAAAATTTTCACTAAGCCCTCGTTCGGAGGAATGAATAAAATTTGTTGACGTCAGAAAGCAAACCTAATCATTCTAAAGCCGGCAGCACGGCACGTCATACCAGTTGTACCAAAACATACGGGTTCCATGTGAACAAATTTGAAGGGAACAACAAACCATGAACACGTAGATAGAATTGCCCTTTTTTATTATTAGACAACAATACACCTTAATTAATCAATTAATTTTAGGAAAGAGAGAAGCTAAAAATCTAAACTCCTAGGACTTATTTAAATTTACTTACAAAAAAAATTACTCTTTTTTATAAGTTAAAAGTTAAATTAAAATTTATTTAATTTAATTTTTAAAAATAATTTTTATTTTAAAAAATCAAAAATTATTTAATTTTATATAATAAATTATTTTTACTATATACTCGTTAAATTTATAAAATTTTGAAAAAGTATAAAGATAATTAATTAAAAATAATATAAATTTATAAAAAATTAAAAGTTAAATTAAGTTTAAGGATAATTAATTAAATGTATCGTAAATTTATAAAAAGTTAAAAATTAAATCAAATAATTTTATGATAAAAAATTAATTTGTAAAAATAAAATCAAGTAATTTTTTAACATCTTAAGATTGTAATTGACAAAATTCAAACTGTGAAACAAAAATCCACTACCCAACCAACACACCATCTTCTCTCTTTCTGCGCTGCAATTTGAGAGGTTAATGACTATTGGCTTTTGTGGTTCTTGTTTGCTCTTGGGAAGAAAGAAAATGGAAAAGAAAAAATATCAGAAAGTTGGCTGAAATGGGAATTAGTTGTATCAGAAATTCAAAATCAGATATTTTGTAACATCTAAAAGGAAATTGAAATCCAAGTAGAGTCCTCAGATTCTAAACAATTACGAGTACCCGACTTATAAACAAAATAGAAATGAATTAAGATAGTGTTTCGAAATTTAAATTATACAATCAAAGGATGTAATAGTTGTAAATTCTGTTTCATTTGAATATAAAATTACTGCAACCGAAATTATTTCTAATATATATTCAATTGAGGTAAAATGTTCGTCCATCAATCGTTAAGAATTTAATTTCATCTGCACAATTCCAAGAATTACTTCGTTCGGTTATGTGATTTTCTAGAAATTGATTCAAGAAAACACGAAGAATTATTTACCTCACTTGTTTATTATGTAAAAAGAAATCGAATTCGTACGAATAATAAATAAAACAATGCTTCCTTTAATTTTATAGTAATTTCACTATCCCAATTAATTAATTATTAACATATATATATATATATATATATCATTTAGAAAACAACAGAAATTCTCTCTTACTCTTACCCTTCGAAAACAAAGCACCCAAAACGCCGCAAGCACAAACTTCTCGGTCCATTTCACTCCCAAATAAAAGCTTGGTCCAATGCAAGTCATCGCCCAACGACCACGGTAAACATACTTACACAAGTTACCCATGCTGGTTTCCTATTAGCCATGGCTGCTCATCTCCCTCGTCCTTGGCAACTACTTCCATTACTTAACCATTCATATGCTACGGACTAGAAATATTCGCTCTTGACAAATTCTCATGGGTGGAAATTCATTTGCTTCTGTTTAACAAATTCGGGCATTGGGATGAAATTTAATGTCATTTCCTCAAGAAATTTGATTTATCTTCGCATTGCTGTCAAGTTTGTCTAAGCGAAGAAACAAAAAATTTGGCAATATCTACTCAATAACATGCCATAGATGGAAACTATCATGGATATAATTCATATAATCATCCATCCATTTTATCCATCATAAATAATGTAGAAATCTCACAGCTCTCTTAAAAGCTCAGTATTTCACAGTTGTTTTGTTCATCGTTGTCAGCACATCAACCAGTGGGATGAACCCCAACTTATAGCGTCAACCGTCCAAGGACGTCATATGGCTCATATCTAGAAAGGAAGGACCTGGATTTTGAAGAAGCAAATAGCAGCAACTAAATTTGCAAAAAGCCATGCTCCCAGAGACCAAACTTCTGGACTAATTCAACAATAAGAGCGAATTCCACAATCATAAAATAGAATCAGCAATACAATATGCAATCCCACGATCCTTAACGAGGGGCTTCCTTTTTTAGGTATACCCCTCCAAGGAGGAATCTGATCTAGGGCCAACATATGAAATGACAAGACTTTCAACTGAAAACTCCAGCCATTTACAAGTCAAACTCAAGGGGAAAAAATATCTAGAATCATACGATTACCACAGAAATAAAAGATATTTCTGTTTCAAACCAATAAAATTTGATAATTAATCAAACATTTCTTTAACATTTTAGAAATAAATGCAGTACGATAAACATACTTTTCTCTTGTTAGGATGCATCTCCCCACTTCAACAATCTCCTTGGATAAAATTCTAACTTTAACCCATACAAAAATCGCATTATAACTATTTTCCATACACAAGATTACTGTAACTGAAGCTTCTGTCAGCTAAATACCGTCAACAACAACATGATGCCCTATAGCTCTACAGCATCATTCATACCTGTTTTACACATCTCAAGATCCCCAAAAGGGAGATTAATTATAAATGAATCAGACATCTCTCTGCTTATTGTGAACAAATGTTCTTTTTGCCATTTCAAATTGTAAAATAAATATGCATGCATATCCGATACATGCAAAGAATGATTTAATTTACCTTGTAAACATAGTACAGAATCCTAAAAACTCATGCTGTAATTTACCTCGTAAACTTAGTACAGAATCCTAAAAACTCATGCTGCTGCAGACTGTTCATCATCATGATCTTCAAGATTCAATGCTTGAAGTAACTTTGGCCACGATTCAGGAATTCCACCTGGAAGCTCAAACTCTAACAGCTTGCCACGACTGCGGTAGAACTCCTCTACAGGTTGACTCTGTAGGTTAAAGATAATTCACAAAGCACTTGTCACCCACTGAGCCACATATGAAGATTATTTTGTCATCTTTGACAATTTAAATATAATAAATGCAATGTTAACTGATCATGAAATAATAAGAAAGAAATGTTTGCATAAGATTCTGGATGAAAATGTCATTGACCACAGACACCATTGCTTTTATGCACCAAATTACTGAGCCTTTCCGACATAACATATTGATACTTCTGTGGGGAAACCTTAAGAGAAATATATCCAGAAGTAAGAAAAATAAAATAGAAGCAAATAAATTAAGAAAAGATTATTAGAAACAAATGAGAATATTCACAAAGCCAACTAATGCCTCAAAACTCTAGAATTGGACAAGGCAAAAAAGCATGGACTTAAACATAGTGGGCCCCATTGAAAAGTAAAACATATGGTAACACCTCCATTATAATTAATAACAACATTAGTGTGACATAAAACATGTCCAAACAAATCTTTGAGCAACAAGAACAAACCACCAACACCCTTTCTTGTTCTCCTCTTTTGCTTCTCTTTTCTCTTTTTTTTTTGCAGCTTATTTTGTATGAGCAAAATTTTCTCTCTGAAAAAGGAACGCTGGGAAAACTTGGGCTCAGATGCTCAGAATGTTCAATATATGTAACAGCCACCATAAGAGCAAGTCAATAAAACCAGTAATAGAATTGGAGGAATGAACATTCAATTTCCAATTGAAGATGTATAAGCCCGGATGCAAACATTCTAACCTCCAAAATCTAAACAAGTTGGTAACAAAACAGAAAAGATTGATGAAATTGCTTGAACATATAAATATGTATAACTTTGGTGATAACAGCATAGGTCCTAGACAAAGTAATAAGAACCTTCTTTTCTCCAGCATGTATAGATGAAACCTGTTATTGACTGTCCCAACTAGTCTCAAGGGGTTATGTGGCAAACTGTTGACACATTATAAGTAAACAGAAAGAAATGCCCTACATCTTCTGGCTGCCCAGTCTTAATAACGTATATTTTGAAATATGGGTTTATATAAAAATAACTTTAAGTAACAATCATATGCATCCGTAAAGAATGAATTAACAAGCATCATGGGATAATGGACAATACCATCTCGTGATATATACGAAGTCGCTCCTTAACAACTTCTTCCTTGTCATCAGATCGAGTAATAAGCTTTGAAGCACAGTGTTTAGGGGGAAGAAGCGGAGCCATGTACATTCCAGGGCTCCCATTTTCACCTTTGATGTCAATAGAGGCAACATTGTAGTTTCCCCCGCACTGACTACAAATTCTTCTTCCAAGGCATTTTGCAAGCAAGGCCTCCTCTCGAAGCTTTAGGTTAATTACCAACCCAATATCTGTCACTCCCTCCAATATTTCCTGGGAGGAAATAACCAAAACAGAAAAGATAGATACAAGTTAGAGCACAGAGAAACATTTTAAAGGAAAAACAAATGGCACTAGATAATAACATTTCCAAAATCTAACGAGTGCCAACATTATATTACCATCAAAAGTTCCTAGTGTTGAATAATCCAAAAGTCTACTTCACAACCTATTGAATTGGCGACCTGTTTGCCTCAATGTATCTCCTTGTCCTACGATTCCCACCAAAAGCTATTGAGTTTAAATGAAACCACTTTAAGCACACTTAACATGTTGCTAATAGATGATTAAGAAAATACGGAGTCATTTTGAACATTATACTCTACCAGAGTTGCTGACAGAAACATTAAAGTTTGTGGATAATTGTGGGAATCAGTGCCTATAAGATCATATTGGCAATTTTAGGTTTTGCATCTGTTTTTATCAAGTAAAGACTTCAGCATTGTGTTAAATATGAGATAGATTAATTTGACTACAGTGACCATATATTAAAATATACACGCCAGTGTTCCTTTTCTAAGTCAGTCTTAACCTTCATAACAAATTTAACATAGCATAGAGTGCCGAGTTAATATTTTATGATTCCAGAAATTGATCACAATAAGTGCTCACCGCTTGTCTTACTGTTCGAGGAAAACCGTCAAGAATAAATCCAGATTCACCCTTAGCTTCTCCTGCTTGAAGACGCTTGGACAATAAATCTATTATAATTTCATCTGAAACTAATTTTCCCTGACTAACGATCTCAGAAAGCTGCAAAAAGGGAAAAAAATTGAAAACTTACTTTGAACACAGCACACATAAGCTTAAATAGCACATTGCCATCGCTTTATTATGAACATAAATTGTTGCATGCAAATTATTATTTTTGACCAAGTAGTACATATCTAGAGAGTTTATCTACAAAAACATAAAGCACTGATATAGAGCAAAAATGAAGTCTAAATTGCATTATGATTCTAGGGGCTAAATGTTTGTACTAATTAAAGACAATTTGGATTTTAGGTTGAGCTACCATTTCTAACAACTCTATTACCTTTTCATTCATAGTGTAAATTTGACTTCGCAACCAAAGAATGTAAATCTCCAACTCTATTACCAAACAACCCCTTTTGAGCTTTGTCAAGCCTTTCTTGATTCACCTTTTCACAACTAAATATTACAAATTATTAACAACTAAGACTGCAACAACGAAACACGTGGCAAGTTGAGAATATTACCGACATATCATAATAAATGCTACTACAAGCAGCCCGCTTCATGTCTCACTTCCCTCTAAAATAGTTTATTAATAATTCTGCTCTTCCATTTTCCATGTAGATAAGAATCAGTCAAAAACTTATGTTGCAACTTCAACCAAAGACAATACTCACTTAATAGAATACATAATTAAGAGTTTTTTTGTTTTTTTTTCATTTTCTCCCTCTAAGCAGCCCCATGAATACCCAAAATTCAATTCTGGTTAATAACTTTGCGCATCCACAACACCAAACAATTGAAAAAACAAAACAAAAAATTCTAATATAACCAAATGTTCAACATTAAAACACCTGAGAGGCAAGTGGGCCAGAGGAAGCGAGCTCCTCGCGGACGAGATCACCGGTGGCGATGTGGGGAACTCCCAACAATTTCGACAGCTTAGAAGCATAAGTACCTTTGCCGACTCCTGGGCAGCCAAGAAACACCCACTGTACGTTTCTATCCTTCGGTTCTTCGCGAAGCTGTGGCAGAGATTTACGCGCAAGAGAAGACGCCCCCGGTTTCAGGTCAATTCCGGAATTTTCACAAAAAGCAGATGAAAAAGGACGAGAAATGAATACAAATGTCTGCAACGTCGTTGTTTTTAATGATGGGGACGACGACGAAACTCTCGCTCTCCATACACGGTTTAAGACCGACATCGTCAAAGAGAGAGAGATGGCGGTGATTTTGAATAGCCGAAGAGAAAAATAAAGCTTACGAATTTCTGAAGGTTTTGGCTGTAATTCCACGTTAAATGATCTTTTGACCTGGAGCATAGAGAGGGGAAACTTCTTTCCGGATCCCTATTGTTTAGAGTATTTCCACATATGTTCCTATTTTAATAAAAACTCTCTGATTAGTCCTTTTATTAAACTCGGTGAAGAAAAAAGGCTTTTTTAAAATAATTTTAGGTAAATGTTTATTATAAAATAAATTTAATATTTTTATATATTATTTACTACTTTTTAAATAATTTTCCATCAATACCCTTAACCTTTAATTTTGTAAATGTGGCTTGCACAGAGAATTTCAAACCTGAAAAAAAGAAAAAAATAGAACAACTTTACTATTATGCCAAACAGTAGATAGTTAATCATCTTAGTAATTTATTTTTTTAATTCAAAACCATAATTTATAAACAATTCAAAATTAAAATAATAAAATTTTGATTTGTAAATTACTCCTAATTTTTTGATAATGCATATAAATTTATTTCCAAAATAATAAAACATAATAATTTTATAATTTCAAAAATTATTATTAATTTATTAATATGAACACATTTAAATCAATTGTGTCGCTAACAATTACATATTTTTTATTAAATTATAATAAAAAAATAAACAATTATTATTTAATACAATAATATATTAATCCTTCAATTTTTGTAATTGTTAATATTTTTTAAAATAACCTTTAATATCAATAATCATTAATACTTTTTTATTCATTGGAAAATTAATTTAAAATTTTAAAAATTTTAAAACTAGATGAATTTATTTACAAAAAAGGAAATATATAAATTTTTTGTTTTAAAAATTATTATTTATTTATAAATGTAAATATTTTTAAATTAGATATACGGCTAACACTACATAATTCTTATTTAAAATTAATAAAAATTGAATAATAAAATTTATTGTAATAATATATTTTTTTAATTCTAAAATTTCAATATTTTAAAACTAATTATGAATGTAAAACTTAGACAAATATTTTTTATTTTTTAAATTAAACATAATAATATTTTAAAAATTATTAATTAATTATCAATATTTATTATTATTTAAATCATTTATTAAATATAACTTTATGCATATAAAAAATAAGCTACAAATAAAATTAAAATTTAATTATTTGATATTATGATTAATTGATTATTACTTCTCAAGAATTCACCCTCAATCTTGTATTTTTTTAATAATTAATTGGGTTTGTCGTTCAAATAGATATTTATATAGTAATATTCAAAAATGATTATATACCTAAAATCAAAAGCTTTTTGTTAACGAAACTAACAAAAAGTTTAAACGAGATATTTTTAAAAAAATCGGCACGAAATAAGAAAATAAATCTAACAAATACATGCAAAAAAACTTTTCATGTCAAAAGACACATGAATTAAATATTGATGTTTGAATTAAGACACGAGATTTTGAATTTTGTTTATATTGTGGGTTAGAGGTGGATTTCACTCCAATAAATACCTATTTAGTAATATTTAAAAGCAATTATATTTTTAAAATCAAGTAAGCCTTTTGTGTTAACGGAACTAATAAAAGGACTAAACAAAATAAATTTTAGAAAATAGCGATAAAACAAAAATGCCAAATAAGGACTTGCAGAAAATTTTCCCCTTTCCGAAACACGTGAATCATTATTGCCGTTTGGATTAAGCCACGAACTGACTAATTCTAGGGTTCTCTTTTGCTGATTCTCCCGAAAGAATATTCTACGGTACCTAACACGATGACCATCAAGTAGAAAATAAATCAAGTAGAAATGATTTTCATTTCGCCAGAACCGAATTTCCACAGATGCAGATGTAGATATACGGCTTCTTTGCCAGATTCAAGGAAAACAGCAACAAATTTTTGTTTTTGATTTTGATTTTGGTACTAACAATTCAAGTAATTGTATTTATTAAGAGGAATAGCAGTTAACAAACATTCTTACCATTTACCAGCCAATAACGAAGAATTGCACAATATGCCAAGCTATTGATATACAAATTTTACCAAAGACGCGTTTTTTTCTCTTTTTTTATAAACCAACCTAACAGAATAGTTCATAATAATAATATCAACCTACGAAAACAAAATGTTTAATTAATATGAGCTAGTTTTAATCTTTCAATCTCAGCAGGAATCATTTGATATATGCATCAAATCCAAAACCTTTAGAACAAACTATGGCATGAAAGAGTTTATGACGAAACAAACAGCTGAATTTTTGAAAGGGACCCAGACGAGAAAAAGAAAATGAATGGAAAGCCCAAATAAAAACACTAAATCACATCACAAAATATATATGAACTTACAAAACACCACCCCCATTGGAGGTTAGAAAACATTGATAAACTTTAGTTTACACGTGCAGTAATAAAAAGGGCGCACTTTGGTTACATATGATCAAGCCGGCCATCATCCTCGCTGATTCCATCACCAGCATGCCTGCAAGCAACCAAATCCAGTGAATTTGTTAACACATGTCATTTTTAAGCATAAAATGATAAATAACTCTAGCTTGCATGTATGTCATGAGCCAATCAAACAAAGTAAGGGCATGTTTCGTATTAAGGCCACAGCTGGCGTGGAGAAAGCTAAAATGTTAGAAGTTAATTAAAATATGAGTGGATTCATTAAAAGTCAGTGTTATCAAACACCCTTTACAATTTTGCTTTTAAAACCAAATGGAAATCGGTTATACTAAACATTCCCCTAAAACTAGGTTAGATTGCATAGCTAAACATAAACACATCCTTTAACTAAAGGTTAGGATCATGTTACATGTCGGCAATATAGCAATCAGCAATATTCTTAACCCACTTTAAAAGGTGCCCTATAGAGGCCCACTGCCCCCATAAGCTAAACATAGACCAGGTGGTACCAATGAGCTTGCATGCCCTTTACCAATGTGGCAGTAATTAAGCAATCCTCAACTCAAAGACATCAAGCAGTATGGGATGTAAAATAATGTGTCACACTTATATGATTGCCACATAACCCATATTATTTATTCTCATTAATAGCATTGATTTTGTATATTCATCAAATCAATGACATCGCATCATATCAGTTTGTACACAATATTTTGTATAGAGAGTTTGTACCCTAGCATCATTTGCCAATAAGATAACTATACTAAACCACGCATACAACAAGATATTTAAGCTAGTATCTATGGAAGAACTAACTGTTAATAACATTTTCTGAATTAAGAAATCTATGCTTGAGAATAAGACATCAGCTGATAGCTTAATAAAGTGGTGTGCCAAAGCTTTAAAAGATGTCCTACATCATTCACTCTTATCAAAAGGCAAACCATCTCACACAATCATGGAATTAACAGAAAACTGTAAGGAATGATATTGAAACATGCAACTTATATGAAAGCAATGCATGATATGCAACAATGTAGCCATATATTAAACCACACATATATTCCAGAAAATCTTTCATCCTTACAAAAAAATATTGTTTAGTGTCTTAGAGATCCAAATTATTTCCTTTTAACAACAAGGCCAATAACTTACCATTTAAAAACTTATAATTACTATAAATCCTTTCCTTGATATTGAAAAAAGAAAATAGAAAGGTTTGTAGGGATCAAGAAATAAACCGCCATGATGTAGTTAGGTTCCGAGCTTTTCTGTCCAACTGAAGGTTTTCCAGAGCAGCTGATGCTCGGATTACATCATCTGAAAGCTCGTCACTGTCATATCTCCAATTGTATTCATCTTTCCTGTAAGCAGATATGGACGAGCCTGATGCTCTCCTATCTAAATAAGCAGAAAATAACAAATTAAGAAACACCAAGCAACCAGAAATAGAACAAATAATACATAAAAATGAAAACTTACCAGATGCCTGGGAAGAAGAATGCAGCCTATCAGAAATGTACCAACAAAATAAAACATATCAATCACATGTACACAGTAAAAATGTGATTGACATAAAATGAAAAATGGAAAAAGGCTGAAAATGAGAGAAGTAAAAGCAACAAAAAATGGAGAGAAAAAAAGCAAGAGAAGTTGGTCTAGCACCTTCCCAATGGAGGTAATCCCCCAGCAACAGATGAAGATGAGGGTCTTCGTACATTCCTAGATTCTAAATTGGACAAAGATTCGGATTCAGGTTGTCTCCTTCCAGTACCTCTTGCTTGGGATGAGTTCTGCAAAAAAATTAATTATGCATTTCCTACAGCAAGCTAGACATACAAAAATAAGTCACTATGAAGTAGGAGGCAGGTGTCAAAAGTGAAACCTGCTCCCAAAACTAGATAATACTCATCAGATTTCATGGTTGCATGAGATCTAAACATTCCAGTTCTATAAAAACAACACCAGGCGTAGAAGGGAAGCACAAATAATACATACCAACTAAACACTGTACAAAAACTTCCAGAGCTTTTACTTCCCTAGATTTTCACGACATACAAACTGAATAAGATGTGAGAATAAGCAAGTAGAACAGGTATCTTAAACTAAACAAGTCTGCTTCCATAATTACCATATTTTCAGACTTAGGAAAAAACTTAATACATGAAGCACTTTGTCAATGAAGAAAGTGTTTTTTTCTTGTTCAGGTAATCAGGACTCCAGAGGCATGAGGTGCATATATAATAATTGTAAATGAAACCAATCCAAAAGTAAATGAAAGTCAGATGACAAAGATATAGGCATAATATCAGTCTTCAAATTTCAAAAAGAGTTCAACTAATCTGAAGCTTTAAAAGCCAAAACCAAAAAAGATCTACTACTGTACCTCAAACTTTAAGAATCCTTCAAGAACATCCAAAAGCAAAGGAGCACTGTCACCATTTTTGTTAAGATCATAACCATTCTTGTTACTAAACTCTTTCAACTCAGCTTTCCAAAAATCTTTTTGCTGTGATGTAAATGAAGATAAAAGCCCACTCATCAAACATAAAAAAAAAAAAAAAGAATAAATAAATATGAGTTTATTCTAAAAAGTTAATATATCATAGCAGAACAGAAAGTAAAACTACAGAATGAAAAATTACTTGATTACCAAATTACACTCTGGCAGAAAAACTTTCATGGTGTGGTTCAGTTGAGCCCAGTCTAAGTATTCACATATTAATGCAGTTAGTAGCCTTCCTGCATTCAGAAAGTAGTACATGCAAAAAAAATTAGACTGGAGAAGGGATATGTAAATAAGATCTTGATATGCTCCCGAAGAAAACTGCATAGATAAATGTTCAGATATTAAAAATGACCTTTTCCATATTTAAAGACTTTAAAAATAACTTATTGCTGAATGCAAAACAAAATTAATTGAGAAAAGGGCAAGGACAGTAGAAATACCAAAGAGTACTAGTATAATTATATACTTCTCCGTGCAGTTAGTGAGGCAGTAACACTACTTATATTCTCAGTACTTAAGTGCCATCTACAAGAATAAGGTTAACATTAGCTAAGTGACCTGAAGGAGAAGCATGAAGTTGTTTTGCACGATCGTTGCAGCTACCCAATAATGCAGGAGGCAGACCTTCATCCTTTTCAATTACCCGATCTTCCTCTTCAATTGCCTCAAATACACTGGCCCTGAGTTCAGCCTAGTAAACAAACAAATAAAGAATAAGAGCAAAAACTGGATAAAAGGGTCTCATTCCTCAGAAAATCCCTACATGGATGAAAGAAATATGCTAGTATTAAACTAATCATCACAGGCGTCAAAAACAAAATCTACAATTTGCACCAAATGAATAAAAAGAAAAGAAGGAGCTTCAGATGAGCTGTACTCTCTGAAAAAAGAAATTTTAGGCAAATCCATCAATTTATGGGAAGTTATGATCTTCGAGATAACATCAATTTAAGCCATAATCTATCGAACTTTCATTTCAAAACCCCTCATTCCTCGGTAAATTTCTAAGGGAAAAAACTAAAAAGAGACATGCAAGATCTATACAACACAAAATTTTAAAAAAAGAAAAAAGAAAAAAAAAGATTTTACAGCATTGCCAAAGATCGGATGTAAATAAGACAACTATCACTTCCCATTTCTTTGTCATTCCTGTGTAAAATTTTCCCGACAACCAAACAAATGAGCACAAATTAGGTAGATTGACAGAGAACAAAGGGTAGTAGTTCGGCAATTTGTACCCGGATCTTAGCGAGAACGCCTTTCTTCTCGAGCGTCCTGGTAACTAGGGTTTTCAGGTCCATCATTTCTCTGGTGTAATCGTCCATTTTTTAATACTATGTCTTGCTCGCTCTCTTAATCTCGCAGTCGCTTCCTCTTCGTGCGACAAATTGAGAGAGCAGAAACGAAAGCCCTGTATAGTATGTAGCAATAGTATTATGCTCCGGCGGGGCGATAGTGTAATTATGATTCGGTTTTGGTACTATGGGCTCCACTTGTGGTGTTGTGGATGAGATCTGAACCGTTGAATGGTTGGTCTCACTTGGTGAATTCGAATTTTGCAGGATAGTCACGGTGGGGTGTGAGAGTGGGAGGTATTATGGTCACAAACATAGCAAATATCGGAATGATTTTTTACAAAGCGATACAATTAATACTATTCTAATTAAAATATATATACATATAATTTTAATTTTAATTAAAATTAAATAAAAATAAAAAATAAACTTAATAAATTTATACGCATTTTAATTTTTGTTAAACTCTTTTTATACACATTATAATTTATTATTTATTTTTAAATTTTAATTATCATAAAGTTGTATTTACTTTAAACTCTAAAATAAATAAAAAAATTAATATCCTTTTCTAACAAATTTAGAAAAATTAAAATTGATTGAGAAAGTCGTAATAAAAGTTAATCTTTTTAGATTATCTTTCATAATTTTTTAACTATTTTTTTTTAAAATTTTTATATAGACTAATAAGTTTATTCAATATATTTCTACTCAAAGCATGATACATATATACCAAATATGTATCCATTGAGAGCAACATTAAAGAGTAGGTTATGTGAAGTATAATTAAATTATTTTGTTTATATCTTGTAAAATACTATTTTGGTAAAAAAATAGTATATTTTAATTAAAAGTTTGCGAGTAACAAGAGCATAATTATCGTGAAATTTAGATAATAATTGCGGGATTTGAAAAAGAAAAAAAAAATTGATAACACGAACATTTATAAAAAAAAAAAAGATAATTAAGATTATTTTGGAACATGACAGGATATAATAAATTTTTTTTTTATTTTTAATAGATTAAATAAAGAAAAGATATTTTAAGAGAATTTTATAGAGGTAAGAATAGCATCAGTATTTATTATTTTATAATCTACATCGCCAAGTGGCCCAAATCCATTAATCATACTATTCTTTAATTTTTTTTAAATACTCTTAATCATTTTTTAAAATTCTTTAATTAAAAAATATAAAATAAATAAAAATTATTTTATAACACTATCTTTTTTAAAATCAAATTATTTTTTTTTTAATCAGGTGATTGTTGATGTATATACTCATATTATTTAGAATTTAAAAAAAAAATAGTGCAATATCAACCATGAATACATAGCCGTAATATTTAAGAAATGGACAAATACTTGATCCTGATGAACATAAACATATGTTAAAGCAAATGTCATAAAATGTAATATATTTTAGAGAATACTATATTTTTATTTCATGAACCATGCACTAATGTATTCTAATAAATTTTTCGGCCACATATTTATTTTGTAAAGTTTTAATTATCTATAAATAAATTCTAATAACTCGTATTATTATTTTTATTTAAAAAATATAAAATAATATGCCCAATAATATAATGTAATTTAGATAAACATATTATACAAGATATTAAGATGTCAACATTCAAATATTTTGGTATCTCTATTTTATTATGTACCAATTATGATGTTTTTATTTAAATTTAACTAAAATTGTTAAATAACTTACTATATTAATTTTTTTTGTGTATAGAAGCTAAAATATCCATA
>JAWDEX010000009.1:2816405-2848044 GCA_035221805.1 Trichilia hirta | reverse complement strand
TTAAATTTATCAGATTATACTATAATAAAACTACGAATATTCAGATATAATAATTAAATTAAGATCAATTACTTAAACTATATTTTATATAATATGAAATTTTAAATTTAACGTGATCATTTACAATAATCTCATGGATTTCACTGTTTTTCTTTTGTTGTCTTCATTTTTTGTTGGATCCGATACAATTGCCAAGGCTATTATTCCGATTATGTTGCTTAGCATTTTGCTTTAGATAGTGTTGGGACTTTGCCTTTGATCTGGCGAAAGCAAGGGGCGACCTTGGCTAAATAGGGTAGTTGGTTCTACCCACCCCGCACCCTTGTGTTGATTATTCGACCCTCACATTGGTTAGGCAATTCGCTTCCCGCACAGGTAGAACTTTAGCTTGTTGACGGTGCCGGTTTCGCGATCCTTGGGTCGGTGAAGGAAGTTATTTCCCACATTAGTGCTAGTATCTTGTCTAAGGCGACGAGCTGGGAACCAACGAGATTTTGCCGATAGAGTGATCTTGGTACTTACCCCATCATAATCATAAATTTAATAAAAATTATTTACTTATTTATTTTATATTTAACAAATTATTTTTATCGTCAATCATCTCTTCTTAAAACATATTAGATATTATAATATAAATAAATTTTACTAAAAGTTACTGTTATTAAATATATTTTATAATTTTACTTTTAAAATTAAATAATAAATAATTATGCTAGAATGACATTGGTATTTTGACAACATGTGGTTATTAATTTTAACTTCTAGGAGTCTTATAAATAATTTGCAATAATATAAGTAAATTATTATTTTTTTTTTTTTACGTTTATTAGTATTTGAATTTGAGAATATAAATAATATATTGTTAAGCGAGTTTGAAAGTGTGCATAAAATAAAGAGTCTGAAAATGTACATAACATAAATTTGTGTGTAAAAAGCTTATAAATAAGCATACTGATTTTATTCTAACGCAGTTGTAACTTTAAAATTCTACATTTTTTTATTTCTATGCATGGATGTCGGGGTCCCACTCGCACTCACTCATCATTCCTTATGCAATAGAAAATAATTTATTTCAAAGGTGCTCGAGCTGGCACACTTGCAAGCATGGTCATCCCCGTAATACATAATCTTCAAATAATTTTAGAAATCTCTTATAAAATTTGTGATAGTAACAATTTATAAAATATCTTATAAAAATTTAAAAAATTTATATTACTACAATATTTTATTTATTTATTTATTTATTAAAATTATTAAAATATTTAAAATAATTTTACTTCTTGTTTTATTTTTATTTATATAGTTATTTTTTGTGAGTTAATTATTTTAATAAATAATTTATTTTAACAAAAAATAAAATATTATACTATTTAAAATAAATTCATTATTTTTTATTAAAATTATTAACTCACAAAAAATAACTATAGAAATAAAAAATTAAAAATATATTAATAACATTACAGAATATTTTTATTTCATATATTAAATAAAAATAATTTTTTGTGACACAGATAAAAGTAATTTTATATGTTTTTGATGTAAATAAAAATAATTACAGTAGTTAATTAATAATTCTAATAAATAAAATATATTAATAATAAAGATAAATTATATTTAAAATTATAATTAATATATTTTTAAAATTTTAAAATAATTTATTTATTAAAATTATTAACTCATAATAAATAAGAGCAAACTAAAATGTAAAGTTATTTTAATTTTTTATAATTTTATTTATTAATTAATAATAAACAAGAAAAAATATTGTAATAAAAAAAATATGTAAATTTTTATAAATATTTGGCAAATTAATATTACAAAAAAGTTTTTAGAGGAGGTTTTAACCATCAGCACAAATACCTTGCTTTGGTTCTCCCTTAAAAATAAAAAACGAAGTACCAAATTCCTTAATTTTTTTTTCAATTACCCCGCCAAATCTCCAATTATTCCTTAAAATGTCCACTTCTCACTCTCTCGCATAAAAATAAAATATTATAATATTTAAAATAATTTTATTATTATTTTTTAATAAAAATTATTTATATGAATAAAAAATTTAAAAATATATTAATAATATTTAAAAAATATTTTTATTTTATATATTAAATAAAAATAATTTTTTGTGACATAATTAAAATATTTTTTATTTTTTGATATAAATAAAAATAATTACAATAATGAACTATTAATTCTGATAAATAAACTATATTAGTAACAAAAATAAATTATAATAATAATTTATTTATTAAAATTATTAATTCATGATAAATAAAAGAAAGTTAAGAAATAAAATTATTTTAAACATTTTATTAATTTTAATTAGTTAATTAATTAATAATGAGGTAGATAAAAATATTATAATAAAAATATTATGTGAATTTTTATAATATATTTCACAAATTATTATAAGCACAAAATTTTTAGGGGATATTTTAACCCTCCGCACAAATGCCTTGCTTTAGTTCTCCCTGAAAAAAGGCAGTGTACCAAATTCCTAAATTTTTTTTTTTTCAAAAAATACCCTATCAAATGAACAATTGGCCCTGAAAATCCCCACACACACTCTCACGCTCTCGGTCTTTTACTTTCTTTCTGCATAAATTCCAGAAAACCAGACGAAGAAAACGGACTCCCCTAACTACTGCAATGGCGCCGATTGACCCGCATTCATTCACCGAGTCTACTCATCCACTCACTACCCATATTTCACTTTCCCTTTACTTCGACTTCTCCTCCTCCACCATCCACGCCGCTGCCATTCTCTCTCTTTCTTCCCCGCATGTCGGCTCGCTTTCCCTCGACACGCGCTCTCTCACCATTCACCAAGTTCTCGACCCACAAACTCTTACTCCTCTCCCATGTACTCTCGCAGATATCGTTTGCCCAATCAAGGGCCGACACCTCAGCGTAACCCTCTCGAATCATGCCTCCGTTTTGCTGGTTTACTCCACTTCTCCATCGTCTTCCGCTCTTCAGTGGCTCTCCCCGCCGCAGACTTTCAATAAACTTCACCCCTTCGTTTATACTCAGTGCCAGGCCATTCACGCGCGCTCCGTTTTCCCCTGTCAGGACACACCGGCTGCGCGTGTTTGTTACAAGGCCTTGATGAATATTCCACGTCAGCTTTCCGCCGTGATGGGGGCGAGGCACCTTGATCGGCGCACTCCGATCGCCGGAGAGACCAAGACTTTTGGGGGTAGTAGTTTCGAATTTGACTATGAATCTTTGTGGTGCGCTGAGGGAAGAATTGTTGAAGAATTCGAGATGAATCAGCCGGTTCCGCCTTACTTGTTTGCTTTTGCTGTGGGAGAGTTAGGGTTTCGTGAAGTGGGCCCCAGGACGAGGGTTTATGCCGAGTCAGTGCCGTCGATGTTGGAAGCAGCGGCGCGGGAATTTGCCGGGACGGAGGATATGATTAGGTAAACGACAAAATTATTTTTATATTAATTAATTTACTAATTATTTTAGAAATAAAATTAATTAATATATCTATTTATTTTATCTTTTTAATTGATAATTTAATTAGTGAAAGTATTCGTTTCCTTTTTGAGTTTTTAGGCAAGGGGAGAAACTGTTTGGGGATTATGATTGGGAGAGGTTTGATTTGTTGGTGTTGCCTCCGAGTTTTCCTTATGGCGGGATGGAGAATCCGAAAATGGTGTTTCTGACGCCAACTGTGATTAAGGGTGATGCAAGTGGGGCACAGGTGGTGGCGCACGAGCTCGCGCATAGTTGGACAGGAAATTTGATTACTAACAAGAACAACGATCATTTCTGGTTGAATGAGGTATTTAATTTCTGGGTTGTCTGTTTTCTGCTTTATATCTGATCATTTTAATCCAACTCAAAGCTAGAATTCATATGTTTTCATTGCTAATTTGTGTGTTATCGAGCATCTTTGGTCAATTGAGACACAATTATCTTGTTTGGTTATTTGTTTTCTGCTTAGGAAAAAGTGTAATCTCATGAAATATTCATAGATAGGGTAAACAGTGGTCTCTGTTTTTAAAGCTATAATTTGGCACGTGCGTGATGAATTGATTAGTCAACTAAGAAAATTTCAGGGAGACCAAAAAGTATTGGATTGATTGGCATTTGTGTTATTTTAGTGTTTAATTAAATAAATTCGTACTTTGTTATGATTTATGGGAGAATGCAATTTTTCTGGTTTATTTTATGGAGCAGACTTTTATGTTGTTAGCCTTACTTTGTGGTAGAGATATATGTCTGTTTTGTATTGTGTTAAGTTAAATTATTTGTGCTTTTAGGGTTTCACAACTTATGCAGAGAGAAGAATTGTTGAGATTGTCCAGGGGGAGGATAGGGCTGTGTTGAATATTGGGATTGGCTGGAGAGGTTTAAATGAAGAAATGGAGAGGTTTAAGGACAACTTGGAGTTCACAAAGCTTAAAACCAATCAAGAAGGAGTTGACCCAGACAGTGTTTACTCCCAAGTTCCATATGAAAAAGGTTTCCAGTTTCTGTGGCGCATTGAACGCCAGGTTTGTTGAATTACTTGCTGCTCAAATTTTAGATAATCTTTTATAAAGGGTGTTCTGATATACTTTTCTTTATGATGTTTAGATTGGAAGGCCTGCATTTGATGAATTCCTCAAGAAATATATTGCCGCTTTTAAGTTCAAATCAATTGATACTGATATGTTTCTTAACTTTCTGAAAGCAAGTGTTCCTGGAATAGAAAATCAAGTTGACTTGGAATTGTGGACTGAGGGTACTGGTATCCCTCCAGATGCTTATGAACCAGTTTCTAGTTTATATGCAAAGATTTTATCATTGGCAAATGAATTTAAGCTTGGGAAGATACCAAAGGAGGATGAAGTTGCTGATTGGCAAGGGCAGGAATGGGAGCTCTACTTGGAGAACCTGCCCAAATCTGTTGAAGCCTCTCAGGTACTGTGGCTCTTTTTAAGAGTTTTTGTTCCTATCCCATTTTATGTATTTTCAACAACACAACTGTGTTATGAAATCTTAAGCTCTTTCACCACAATGTTAATTTTCATTTCTTTGCAACTATTGTCTTATACACAGCATAGAACCTGATTTATTATATACTTATGCATATGCATACCTTGTTGCTACTATTTCAGTTTTAGTGATGGATTAGATAATTGCTTGTGTAAATTATATCGTGTTAGAACTTGAGCTTTTGGTGATCTTGATGATTCACTTCATTGGGTGAGTTGACCCAATTGGTAAATATAAGCTTCTTGTTTTCTTCCAGAAAGGAAACTTGCGAAGGTGATTTGTACAAGCCATGTTTTGTAAATTGTCCTTGGCTTTTTATCATCTAGTAGGTTTTGAGTTCTGATTCCAGTAGTTTCCCGCGAGAGGCCGACGCCACGGAGTCACCAGGCAAGATGCTGCTTAGTATCCTATAATATGAATCTAATGATATGTTAAATATCTAATTAGTCGTTTTCTGCCTACATTAGCCCCATTTTATGCATTTTTTTGTTTATGCTGGTCCTTTAATCAAGTTCATGTCATAATATTTTGTTTGTTAACCATGCAGGTCTTGGCCTTGGATGCACGATACGGGCTATCAGAATCAAGGGATTACGAAGTGAAAGCGGCATTCCTCCAATTGGCCATTTCATCAAGGTGCAAAGACTATTATGGTGAGGTAGAGAAAACTTTGAAGGAGGTGGGGAGGATGAAGTATCTTCGTCCACTCTACACCACTCTCGTGCAAGGAACTGACAAGGATGAAGAGAAAATCTTGGCTAAACGAGTGTTTGCTGAAGCTTGTGATTGCTATCACCCAATTGCTCGAAGTGTTGTTGAATCCATCTTTGCCAAGCACAATGTGTAACGATCTAACCTAACTTTGGACCTAACATAGGATGATGTTTTTAGTAGTCTGAGATCATGGCTGCTGATTTTGATGGAAGCATGCATTTTAGGATATGTTGTGCTGCTGATATGGATGATCAAATAATTGTTTAAAGGAAATGTTGTTGTCTCTAAAGCTTGATTCTGAAGTCTCCAAAGTCTTTCTTAGCAAATCTCCATGTTCATTTTCATTTCCAGTTTTCTGTTAACATTTAGATACTGAAATTATTCGCTCCGCATCTAATAAGCATGTAGAGAAATAACTGTCAATTAGTGGTTGGTTAATTATTTGGTTGTTCTTTTGAAAATAGAATTTGGTAATTTTAGTGAGGTGATCATTTATATAATTTGGTTATTTTCAATTAACTGTTATTTTTTAAAGTAATTTTCGATGGGTCGTTGTTTTTAATAATCTAGTCCCTTTCTACTGATCTGATATGGTTATTCTTAATAATTTAATTATTTCCAATAATTTTTGTTTATTAATTTAGTCCTTTGATTGATTAGTAATAGAGTGATACTACAACTGTCACAGGAGGCGGGGATGGATGATTAGATAAGCAAGTTATTTTACGCTTTCCTATGTTGGAATCGGAAAATTTTTTAAATTATTATAAAATATAATATTAATTCTAGAAAAAGTTAATTTTTTGAAATTTTTAAATATCATACTCATTGTTTTTTAATTTTTATAAATTTCTTTCTAGAAAAAACTTTATTTTATTGCTACTTAAGTTAAAAGAAAGAAATTAAAAATATTTAAAGAAATTCTTTTATCTAAAAGAAAAAGCTTTTAAAAAATAATTTAAGTATATATAATGAAATTTTAGAGTGGCACTGATAAGATAAGACCCCGGCCAAAGTGCTGATCTTCCGCTCTCTGTACTTCTCACAGCACCTCTCTTTTTCCTTTCAATTCCACCATGGAAATTTCTCTACTCACCTTTCCATCCTTCCAAACCCTAACCCTGAAACCAAATCCAAACCCGCTTTGTCATTTGCCTTATTCTTCAAAACGAAGTAAACATCCGACTCACATCAGAGCCGCCATTTCCCGAACCAAGAAAGAAGAAACCGTAGAAACAGTCAAAACAAATCTCGAAAATTGTTATCTCCTTGCTGCTATCAAGTATGAAGGCTTCACTGTTAAACAATTTCAAGAACTCAGAAGATCATTCCCAGAAACCGCTAAACTCCTCGTCGCTAAGAACACTTTGGTGTACAAAGCCATTGAAGGGACAAAATGGGAAGTTTTGAAGCCCTGCATGAAGGGAATGAATGCCTGGCTTTTTGTTCACAGCGAGGAGATTCCTGCGGCTATAAAGCCTTACAGGGTTTTTCAGAAAGAAAAGAAATTGGAAGAGAATGACTTCATGGGTGCAGTATTTGAAGGGAAATTTTATGAGCCTGGAGATTTTAAGGCGTTAGAAAATATGCCTACAAGAGCTGAGATTTATGCCAAGTTGTTAGGAGCATTGCAATCGCCGGCTACTGGTCTTGTGGGAACTTTACAGGCTCCGGCTAGAGATGTAGTGATGGTTTTGAAGGCATATGTGAAGAAGTTGGAGGAAGAAAGTGGGCAATAGTGAGAGACTTATTGTAAGTTTGCATTTTATTTAAAACTCTTTAGCTTTGTTTTATTATTACAGTTGTTGTTGTATTAATATTTTGCTCAGATGGGTTCTTTTGGTTGTTTTTAAAGTCTAGAGAAAAAATGGAAGTTGTATAATTGTCAATTGTGTAGAATTGAAAGCATTATTTGATTTGAATTGCTAATTCAATGTCAATATTTTGTGCCTTCTGTTGACGACGTTTATTGGTCTCGCATGATTATAATTATTTAATTTCCTCTTTCTAGGTCACTCTGATTGTTGTGGAAATTGACATTGTACAGGGATGTTTCTGGTTTGGATTGCTACTGCAATTCAGTCTTAACTTGATTGTTTCTTCTAGCTTTAAGTGTAATTGACAAGCCGTTTTGTTTATCTTAGTTGATGTAGAGGAAAAACTGTTATTTCCATGTGATTTTGATTGAATTGAAAAGTAGGGGAATGAATATCACGAGACCAGTAAAGTTGAAGTTTATAAATTATTCATTTGATTTTGCTGCATTATGATATTAAAGTATGTATTTTTATTTTTATTTTTTTTTTTGGGGGGGGTAGAATTTTGACTGCTGTAAAGAGCTTATTCATATTGCAATTTAGTAATCATGGTTGTTTTTGTAAATGGCATGGTTTGTTTTGAGGATGCTAACAGGTGACTTTTTTACTTGCAAGAAAGTGTAATATAACTTGTTTACTGAGTTGCTTGGACGATTCCTGAGTGTTTCTAGCTCAGTGATGGAAACCCTTGTTCTTTATAAATGCATGAATTCTGCATGTGAATGTTTGCAAAGTGGCCGTGAGGTTCTTTTTGTTGTATTGATAGCTCGGAAGGTTTATATTTTCTGAGACGGTTAACAAGAAGGAGATTCAAGGTCTTTCAGTTAGCAATAGACCAACTTGTGCGAAGAATTATGTTTTTTATAAATTAATGTCTGGAATGCTAGGCTTGATTAGGTCTGCCTCCAGTATTTGTAGAATCAAAACATTTGCAGGCAGAGTAGAAGCAACCATGTTGATATTTGCCATCTACAAGAAAAACATTCAATAAATTCAAATATGGAGGTTGTCAGATCTGTCACTTCATCGAAATCATTAGTTTTGCTACCTCTTTGATTTGGGGTCATGGAGAGGAGAGCGTAGGAACATGGTACTATTAAGCCTTATATTATGCTCCCTTGAATTTAATGGCATTACCACTTAAATGGCCCCAAATGCTTCGTAATGATTCTTGTTTCTGACACTTTCATTTTTAGGTGGAGGATTGGTTGTGAATATTTAGATCATCATCAATAATAACCGATTGAGTGGCTTTATTCCTTTATTATTTTGTTCTCATTTTTGTGTTAAAATGTGAATCAATGAGTACATTGGATGCTTACAATAATGTAGCCCCTGCAATAAAACCTTCAAGTTACGTAATGCACAGTGACATTTACATCGTGATCGCCAATTCACACTAAATTTCTTGAAATTGCCCTTGATGTATCGCGTATGATTTACAGTTGAATCAGTAAATGTCTATAAATTGCCAAATGGACCTTGGAAAATTACTAGATCACCCTCGAGAAGAGAGCAACTGCAGAGAAATACTCTTTTCAGAACATAATGCACTGCCTCTTCAACTGTGTCAACAACCTGCACACAGCAAAGTGCCCGAACTTACGTTACTCTATTGATATTTTCGTAATCTGCAATTTTATATATATTAAGATACTAGAGATTCAAGTCCCACTCTCGTCAATTGTTAATCCAATGAGTATTAAAATAGAGCATATTTAGTATTATAACGATTATTATATATATTCAGCTATAGAGCATGTTTAGTATTAAAATGTTACGATTACTCAATTATTTTTTAATTTTATTTCAGAGACAAAAGTAAAAATATTAAATATTAATTAAATTATAAGTAGTTCCATTAAACATTAATATTACCAAATGTACGAAAATTCATGTTAAACATGCCTATATAATTATTCAAATCAACCATGTCAGTGGGAAACTCTGCATGGTTCTCTCCCTCTTTGAATACACCTGTTCTTGTGAACATCGAAAACCAAGGATGTCCTGCCCGCAAAATTTTGAGGACAGACAGAAGCCATTAGTTGAAGCACTGTTTATATGAAGAAAACAACGATGAGTATTGACATAATGAACCGAAAATGAACTGAGCAACTGTAAAAACCTGTCTTGCTCCTTTGATGTCAACCATGGGATTGTCGCTCATCATATAAAGTTTCCAAAGAATGTGACCTAGCATTTCCATTGTCGTCAAAACAAGGTAGGAGAAACCGGCTCACTATGGCTTCAACATACTTAAATACGAAGGATTTGGCTTCCTGAAGGTCACATATTCTAGCGGACTACGGTGAATTCTGCAAAGCATTAAAGCTTTTAGAGAAGGAAACAAGATGGGTCTTCTCTAATGTCCTGTACCTAGCAGAAATGGAATGGGCTTCCAAAAAAACTTTCAATATTTGCTTATTGGAGGAATTCGTCTTCCCTCAAAACTCGTAGGAAAGTTAGCAGAAAACAGGCTTTGCAATAAAAATTTTAGAGTAAATAGGTTACTAAGTATACGTGCTTCCCATCCAAAAATTGGTTCTGTGGTTTGACAATCCATTCGGTGCCAAATATAAAATACAGCATAAGAGATAACAATTTAAATTACACGAACGTGCTATTGTCACCAGTTGAAGACGCTTGCCAGTGCAATTCTAAAAGCACCCATTCCAAGATGTTCAGAGGGAAATGCAGCCTCTGTTATGTCTTCATGTGAGGGACAATGGAAAGAATTAAATCCTATTTCTCTAGAATTTAAGAGAAGAATATGATTTGAGTCGAGCTAAGGTCCATAAAAAATTGGAAGAAACTGCAAGTATTTCAGTTTCGAACCAAAGTTCTTATTAATCAACTCCACCCAGCTTTACATCTATAAATAAGCATGAAAATCAACCTGGTATTCAAGATCATCAACAGCAATAACCAAACGTGGTTGCTTCCCATTTACTTGTCCAGGAAGCCCTCCAGATTTAAGACATCACAGAGAACCTAATGCTGTTCATCAAGCAGTTCAGAGCTTTTCCAAGAAGAACATAAATGATCAAGATCAAGGTCATATTCACTATGATGATAAAAGCATAGGAGACATGACTACAGATATTTTCTGAAATGACCTGTTTGTGTATTTCTTGACTTCAAGATACAAATAATCCATCAACTTCTTAGTTGACAACAGGTGAAAGATTAAATTTTGAATTTTGAATTACGTCCATGAAAGCTGAATGTGTAATTACTTAAGAACTTATGCTTGGAATAAAATGATGAATTAACAGTTTGAACGATTACAACTACGTGAATATCTCTTTACCAGTTGACAGGAACGCTGGCAACAAAAGCTGCCTTAACTCTTTCAGAGGTAACATTGTATCCTGGCACCGAGATGTTATACCTAGCAGATATCTTCTCTGTCTTTCATTTCTTATATTCAGAAACAGGATCAATGTTCTCAAAATAAGATGCATACTCATCCAAGGAGAGAAATTTTCTGACAACAAAATAAATATATAATTATCTACTAATAAAACCCAAGAATGTGAGATAGACTTAAAACCGTACTCTGGCAAGTATGAGCTCATTCTCAATTCTATAAAGTAAGAATTAATATCAATTTGCCAAATACTTAAGATGGTGAAAAATAGAATAATTTTTGTGATACTACTAAAATTTAGACGCAAGTAAATTTCTTAGTTACTATGCTGATTGACTCAGTAAAGAAAAGATCAACTTAAATTGAAAATCCATTTTTACCTCTTCAACAGATTTTTAAAAGGTGAGTGACCCTGAGCAAACTGCATCAGGGAAACAACTATGCCAAAATTTCCATCAACCAAAAGATGGGCACAGATAACACAAAGAAAGAAAGTCCATTATGACATAATTACATTCATGGCATCTGGCATCTCAAATTCACAAGAACATAACTGAGAAGGTAACATATTCACTTCCAGAAGTTCACTCAATTGAATTGCTCGTCTGGATTCCGGGATGCCTCCTCCTATTCAAGTAGAATGAAAATGAAATCGATACTCTATTCTAAATGTTTATCATATAATAGTGAGATTTAAAGTTTACACAATTCCTAGATATTCTACAATTTCAGCTCATCAAATTTCTATTCATAACGCACTTGATATATTACGAACAACAAATGGAACAGAAAAAGAATCAACTAAATCTCTCACCATTTTTCAAGAACAAACGGCGAATCTTTAAAGCACCTGCACAAACAACAACATAGATATTAATTCTTCAAATTTAGTATATTTTCAATGTAATGATGGTTAAAATTCAGATTTCACACCGCAAAAGCTACGAGTATGCACAATTCATACCAGAATGGTCGTACAATCGTCTCAAAGTTTGAGCAAGCCTCCGAATGAGACGCGGCCATGAAGTACAACTCCATCTATGTCAAATGCAATTCCAAAAAAGCAGCAACTGCATATTTGTATTCCTACCATATTAGATCAATCCAAGTCAATTAAAGCTCAAAATCATAGTAGATGAACATGAAAACCGTCTTTTGAGTTCTGGTTGAAGCTGAGAGAATGAATGGGAAGCTTTATTCGGATGAAGCAAGAATGAAGATCATTTTTTGAACCGAGAAATCCTGTATGCTCTCGCTCGAAATCTCTGAGTGATTTTCGGGCCATGGTGAGTTTTTGTTCATGAAACAATGAACATAGATTGTAATTCGGTTTGATTTTGCTCATGTACGATAGGTCGTTTATATTTAAGAACGACAAGCTCGTCCAAGTTGGGAAAATAAGAGCTACATACAAAGTCCACTAGGTAAACGACAGGTCGTCCGACATGTGAAACGATAAAAGGCCTAATTGGTCATTTCGGAAAATAGACTCCATCCTTTTCATCGGATACATTCAACATTCTCAAATCAGAAACCCTTCTTCGTATCAGTCTCTTAAATCACTTAAAACACTAGAAATAAATATGAAGGAAATCAAACAATTTTGACACCAAATTTTTCCTATATTTTATTAATTTAATCATTTGAAATATCCGAGTTGTTAATAAAAACTTTGAATCGAATTGAAAGATGCCGCCGAAGTAGCAAACGAAAGCGGATTTAGCAAAGAAACAGAAAATCGTTGAAGACAAGACGTTCGGTTTGAAGAACAAGAATAAGAGCAAAAATGTGCAGAAATATGTTCAAAGTCTCAAACAATCGGTTCAGCCCAAACCCGACCCGACCAAAGTCTCCGTCAAGGTCCAATTTTAAAGTTCTAAAGCTTCAGTTTAATCTTTTCAGAGTTACGTTTGTTTTGATGCTTTCTTCTTTCTGAAAGAAATATATAAATTAGCGCAATAGAAATTGTGTAGTTTGGTGCATATATTATAACCTAGAAAATATTATTCCTTTATACCAATTTCCAGCAAAATGAAAAGAAGGGAAATTAGGAGTGTCAACGCAATTGAGCTGTGATTTAGAAACATGGAGGTTATTTGAATGTAAGCAGCATTTGGTTTAGTTTTTGCTATTGAGAAAAGAATTCTTGCATGTTTATCAATAAAATATTTGAGTTAAATTAACATAAACCCTTGCAAAAGAGTAGTGTTTTAAGCGGCTGCCAAGACTACAAGTTGTTAGTACAGTCAGTAGGTGAAGGTTTACTTGGGCTGAGCTCCTAACTGCAATGGCACTGTACTTGGAGCTGGGTGGTTGTAGAGAAACTCTCGATGGTTGTAGAGCAAATCGTGGATAATGCTGTCCAAATGATTAAAATGTTCTATTGTGGCACGTAACAAAATACTGCCTTATTTGATGAACAGAAAAAGAAGGAGGAAGAGAAAGCCAGAGAGAAGGAGTTGAATGATTTATTCAAAATTGCTGTTACTCAGCCGAAAGTACCAGTTGGTATGTATCTTGTACGATTAGTTAGCTTTTCTTCCTCTTCACTTCTATAATTTATTTGATAGACTTGTGCTTGCAAATCGGTTGGTGTGTTGTGGTATTAGAAAGTGGGATTTTTAATAGGTGTCAACCCCAAGTCTATACTTTGTGAATTTTTCAAGGTGGGACAATGTCAGAAGGGTTTTTAATGTAAGTTCTCTCATGATTTGAATGTTCAGAGGAAGGGCGAGAAGATTGATATTTACAGCGATAAGCGTGATCAATGTGATTGATAGATATTTAACTTATGATTTGTATTGTTTTGGTTCTTATATTTTAGAATTTCGTTTTTATTCTTTGGTTTGAAGAATAATATGATTTTGATTTTTCACTGAATCTATTGTTTTTAAGAAATAATGGAGGATTGGGACCAATAGACACTGGAGAAGGTTGTTGAGTCAATGAAGAACGAATATAACCAGAATAAACCGACTGAGATTGGACATTATATCATTCTTCTGAATCTTTTCTCCATATATGATGTTGATGTTAATTACTGAAGTTATTGGTTTTGCATTTGGACGGTGTGTCTGTAAATAATAATTTTTTTGTAGTCTATTCCATTCTTTTTTCTGTTGATTCAAAATATAACATGTTTGTGGTAATCTGATGGCATACATATTGAGATGTATGCTAGGTTAATTATCAAGGTTGGCTATAAAACCTTATATATGCATTTGCTGATCATTCAAGTCTTTTTCCCTTGGTTTTGCAAATCTTCATGTCTGGATTTGTTGTTATGACAATTTTCCTAGATTGTTTTTTTGTTTCCTTAAACTTTATATTGAAAGAGAGTTTAACTCAGTGCATGTTTAATGGGGGTGCACAGCCCACAATGGCTGCACCAAAATCAAGGTTTTCTTGGACATGGAGTTTAGGCGTGGGACAATTTTTTCACAAAAAGGCATGTGCCCACTGGGCAAGCCACTGCCATGCCACATACCTTGGCCACATGCAGGAACCAGGGTGGTAGCAGTGGCTTTTGCAAATTTTACGGTTATTACATGAATGCATTGTTTTCTGGAAGGATGGAAAAGTTATGGGAAAGGACTAGTAGGAGGCTATAATCTAAGAGCTGGGATAAAGTCTCTCCCCCAATTCATGTTTTGGTTGGAAGGTCTGGAAAGGAAAACACTGAAAATTTTAAAATAATCTTTTTGCTTGAGGGTGAAATTGCAAAATGAATTGCAGGCTGGCACAGGGGAAAATTCCTTGGTTGAGTTTTCCATTTGAGAATTGGGGTGCATGAGTGAGTGGAATATCAAGATCTTTAGCTATATTATTGGAAGTTGATACTTTGTTTTGTGTTTTGAGTATTTCATGAAAGTGGTTTGTCAGGTTTTCAGGATCAGCATTTGTTGATTATTTGCAAACTTGCATGTAGGTTTGCAAATACTTTCTTGAAGCAGTGGAAAAGAAGCAGTATGGTTGGTTTTGGGTTTGTCCAAATGGTGGCAAAGGTTGTCAATATAGACATGCTCTTCCTCCAGGATATGTCTTAAAATCTCAAATGAAGGCACTTCTAGAAGAAGAGATCAACATGATTCCTATTGAGGATGAGATTGAGGATCAGGTTATAATTTTCTTTGTTGAATTTACTTTGATAATAACATTTATTTCATATTCACCAACATCTGTTGTTTTCTTTTCTCTTTTTATTTTCTCGCATCGCTTTATTTAATCGTATATTTGCTATTAAATTCAGCGTGCAAAACTAAAGTCATCAACATCAATGACTCCTGAGTTGTTTATGCAATGGAAGAAGAAAAAGATGGAGTAACAAGAAGCAGGCTTGGCTGCACAACGAGCAGAGAGGGCTAAAAATGACCGTATGAGGTACCGTTGTGCTACATCCCACCCTTGCCCAGTTTTATCCTTGATGACTGTATTAATTTGATCTTTTACTCATTTCAGTGGTCGCGAGTTGTTTCTTTCGGATGCCAGCTTGTTTGTGGATGATGCTGAGGCATATGAAAAATACCAGAGAGAAGAAGAACCAGTAAGTAACGAACAGAAGGTAATTTGGCTGTACTTTTTAAATTTTTGGTTCTCTTGTCGGTTGTATGAAATTGGTGGGTGGGAAAATTGGGATGGGTTTTGTTTCAACTCACCTTTTTATGAGTTGGGAGAAGAGCAATTTAAGATCACTGTTTGAATTTGCCATCTCTTGTGCCTAATTTTAGGTTAAGGATGAATCAGCAACTTTGGGACCAAGCACATCCACCGGTGCAGTTTCTGATTCTGTAGAGATTCTTCTTGAGAACGATGATGATGAACTGGACATGGATGAACTAAATGAGCTTGAAGCAAGTTTGTCAAGAGCATCTATTCAAATTCGTGAGGCAGGTATTGAGGCTTCATCTTAAAGGGAGGGAGCTAGAAAGAGATTGTATGGTTGCTTTCAATCAACAAGTAGTTCTAATAAGATATTAAGAGTTTGTATTCATCATTTGATTTATCATCATCAATGGAAATTGTCAGTGGTTTTTTAACACGGACAATTTTTCATGTGCGCTTTTTCTGTGTTTGAAATCTGTTTTTTTTTTTTTTTTTATTTTCATTTTCATTATGATGGTTTAATTATGCTGTTGACAAGAACCGTTGAACACCATTGTTTTGCTGAAACTTACAATGTTAAAACCTTCGGAAGGTCTGAGAATTGGTCAAATTTGTGTTCTTCTAAGTTCTTGATTTCTAGTTCAATATGTCTAAATCTTAACCGTTCGTTCTTCTTTGATGGTCCTTACCACAGTGCATTACACAACGTTTCAGTATATTGTTCCATGTAACTTGGTGTAATAACATACGGATCCTTGAATTTTCTTCATTTTTAAAAAAGGACATAGTTTATCTGTTCATTTCTAGTAAAATGATTAAATTATCCTGCTAATATCATGAGATTATAATATAATGTCTCAATTTAACTTACGCACTAGTTATCCTTTATTCGTGTACGATGCGATTATAAAGCAAACAAGGATAGTTGTTTTGATTGCTTGGCATTTGGTAAGCTTGCTTGGCCTGAGACCTGAGTTGTTTGATGGAATGGTTTCAACCCTATCATATCTCATAGCATTGGAGCACCTATTGAACTATATTCTAGTCAACAAGACATGCCCACGTGAGAGTGAGAGTTACGTATCTTTCAATCCAAAGGCACATATGGAGATTTACAAAGCGGCCATCCCCAATGGCCAATGATCTTGTTTCACGCTGCTATTCCAAAGTCGTTGTGGGACAGCATGATGGCTGCTTTAATTCTGACTCCACTTTGACATTTGACAACAACAGACATACAAAACACTAACCATTTCCTACGTTATCTGCTCTAATCCAACGTTGTAATGGACTATGTGTTAATTATTAATTTAGAATGTTCAACTTTCGACAAATTAATGTAATGTTGGATGTTATTAATTTAATCTCCATAAAATAATCTTTTTTCTTTCGTAATGTCATGGTTGTAAGTCAATTTGTGTAAAGAGGGAGCCCGCAAACTTGATTTTGAATTGTTGAATTTTCGAGAAACTCATTATTTGTTTTACACAAAAGAATTTGATCAAATTTATGTTGTGTTCACATTGTTAATCTATACTTAGTATTCATACATTTGGCTGCAAACTTTTGTTGAAAATGATCCTAAAATCATGATTATCACAATGATCTCTCCTTGTATGGACTACATCCATGCCAATGATGGAGTATGATCATCATCATCATTAAAATTATGCGTCAAGGTCATATGTTTAGTACATCTCTCCGGCTCTACCATTATAATTTTTAATTTTTAGTTATATTTTTAAGTTTGTTATGCATAACTCACAAAAAAAAAAAAAAAAAGTTGAAAATTATTATAAAAAATTAAGAATTTTAAAGAATATATATATATATATATATATATGATATGAACGATGTATGATAGCTCTGCCCGAGAGCCATTAGATCATATAGTGGTTAAAAGTTGATTGGATGACACAATGTATCATGTAGATGAAGTGCGATTCGTTTGGCATGTTGATGATATAAGCAAGATGATGCAACCAACAGCATACAGGTCAAAAGTCAAAGAAGAAGGCAGGCGAGTAGTACCATTGATATTTTTGAACACATGCTAATAAGATTCCCATTTGTTGATTGAACCCACAAATTTAATTAATTAATTTCTCTTGGTCAAAAATCATGTAAAATAATATTTGGATAATTTTCATACATTTGATGCATCAAAACCTTTTTTGATTTTTCTTTTACTTTTATCCCCGTGAAAGAAAGAGAAGAATGGCATGGATTATGGACCCCTCTAAGATTGATTTATCTGGTCTATTTTTATGATCATAGTTCCATACATTATACATTCATCACAATAAAAAAAAAAAAATTCAAAGACTTGGAGGATTGGTCTAAATCAAATTCCTTTCTTTTTCAAAAGTCGTCCAATCACTTTCAAACATCCAGTGGGTATATCTTAGAGAATCTTAAAGAAACTTTTACAGCTAATTATTAGAGAGGAGAAAGGATAATTGAATTGTTTGTTGACATAAAGAAATTGTTGAATTTCAAGAAATATTGACAGAAAATAGTCATATTGACCTTGGAATACACATCCATTGCAATAACCTCAATTTTAAACCATTTTAAAAGGTTGGTAACAGTTAGCAATTTATTAATCTAGATATTTTAAGACACTTTCAAATATATATTATCTTTAAAGTCAAGGAGGAGAAAAATTCAAGAATCAAATGGAGAAGATAAAAATTATTAAATTGTATTTCACCCACACGAGGAATCACCCAAAAGTTCCCACAGTTTTGCTGATGGCTCATGGAGAACCACATTGGAAGAATAGAAAGATATCAGATCATGATGCTTGCACTTTTGATACTGAAAGAGTTTCTGTTGCAGGTATAGTAATCGGTAGAGATAAGCATACAACATTAGCAGAGGCAGACGTACACAAAGCAAAGCAGAAGATAAATACTAGCAGATTGTTGATATTTGTCTTGTATAAAAACAGACGTCTTTTCCGCAAATTATCGTCTCGAAGTTAACCATAAACACTCTCTCTCTGTCTCATTTATATTCAAAACAAAATCAATGTGATACCAGCAGAAACCTAATTCACTGAAGTGCTTCTGAGAAAAATTTTAATGATTAAACAAATAAGAATTGACAAATAAAGTGAGTTAAGATGTAAACTGAAGGGCTACAAGAACAGCAGAATTTCCACTGATGCATACATATATATATATTTTTACAATAACGTCAAAAGCAACATAGTAATTAGGGAACTACTGAGTACCGAAGCCTCAACTCATTGCTAATAAACCTCTCTTTTTCTCTCTGCTTGTCAAGCATGGTTTTTCTCATCATCAGAAGGGCTACCACTATTTTCCGCCTTTACAGCCTCCAAGACTTCTTCATCTTCATCTCTTTCTGTTTTTCTACCTTGGTTTCCTGCCATAGTGACAACAGCTTCCACCAATTCTCCTAATATTCTTACTTTAATCTGTCCTCTCTTTGGTGGGACGGTGTTAGATTTCCCTTTCTTCTCTTGCTTAATTGCCCTGTTTTCCATAGCTCTGAATTGAGTGTGAAAAACTGAGAGTGAGCATATATAAGCCAAACAGAAGAAAATTTTCAGCGGGTGAAGGCGGAGGAGAAGGTAAAGAAGAAAAAGCATGTGACAGTGGTCGGGCCCACGTTGGGTTTTACATATATAGTTTAGGAAGGAAAGGGAAGTAAATTTGCATCTGGGTCAACGAGCTCACTCACGAAATTCTATGCAACTTGAAATTGTGAACCCGTAGGAGATTCAAAAGGACAAATGGAATGGATAGACGTGTAGGGTTGCCGTTCTAATTTATAATCGAAGGATTCAAGCAGACAAATAACCCGCTTTTTTACCAGATACCATTGCTTACTGCAGTAAAAATATAATTGCCAAAAAGCTCGATGTCTTTGTTGTAGCATAGAAAGTAGAAACGTGGGTGAAAATAGGCCAAATAACACAAGCTGCAATTTTCAAATATAACTGCTAAATTACATGAAAAAAACCAATGGCTTTAAGGTTTCTTTTGGGATTGTTAATACAATTATCTTTTGATGCTTTGTAAACATCCAGTAAAAATTAAATATTAAATATAATTGAGGTTGTTGAAGACAGACAGACTTACTTATAATAAGATTCATTTTCTGCTAATGCCTACACCAGTTAATTTTAACAAGATTATTAAAAAGTGCTTTGTCTAGAATCAGTTCGTTACAAGCATTATAATAACTATAACAAATCAATATTTAATATTTCCCCTTATATTTGGTTATCCAAATTCTAAAGCAAAAGAAGATTTATTCTTTTCCTTTTTCCTATCTAGACAAACAGAAACCATGCACTAACATGGAATCTTAAAAGTTGCCAAGCTAAATCAAAGACGATCTAATATTAAATAATAAATGACAAACCAAAAGCATATTGTAATAAGTGATTAATACGACAACAACGAATTCTACCAGTATCTATGTACTGTTGCTTGCTTTAATCAGTACCGTCTTATTAAAGATTTAGTCTTTTGAGATCTAAAATGAAAAATAATTCAATGGAAAGGACCTCACAACAAACCCGTCATACCATCACCTTTATTCTAAAATTTCTACCATTTCTAGAAAAATAATCCCAAAATAAATTGATTCACATGAATTTACATTACATATTTTTCATGTATTCGAGATAGGATGGTAGCATTTTGATAAATTGATGGATGGCATGATCATGTCTAATGCCAATTCTTCCAACTGTCAATAATCAGTTTGTATATTCACTGACTACCAGAATAAAGTAGGAAATATTTTTTTGATATTCGTAATTCTATACTAACGTGGGCAGAATTAAGAATAAGCAACTTCTGTATCGAATAGCAGTTTATTTGTTTTTTTAATGCCAAAAGAAAATGGAATTGCAGCATAGGTTTTAGCTAATAGTGTTACTATTACCAAATTATATCAACAAATTGAAAAAAAGAGATGTTTTGCAACCTTTTGATCTTCCTGAATCAATCTTCTAGAAAGGAAAAATTAACAGTGGAAGGTGAATTTCACAAGAAAATATAATAGAGAAACCCACGATATAACGGCATAACAATAAGGCTGCTCTTGTACTCTCTCTCTCCTTTATTTTTTTTGTTATTTTTTTTTTTATGAAGTAAATCAGGAATATGAGATGATATCGATGAGTTTGGTCATCTGGGTCAGGAATCTGAATGCCGTTTTGAAGTGTAAGCGCTTCGAGGTGGTGTAGTTGATGAAGAGGCATCACTTTCTCCTTTCGTTTTCCCTTGTTCAGATACCTTTAGTGCAATCTTTGCTTTCCTCGCCATCTGGGAAAATATCTTGAGTAGAATTTGGCCTCTCTTCGGAGGAATTCTAGTTTCTTGCCTTCTCAGGGATTTGTTTGCTTCATTTTCCATTTGTTTTGAACTGAACAAAAGTGACTAAGACTTTTAAAGTGCTCTGCTTTAGAAGCAGAGTACACAGAAGGAAAGAACTCCAAAAAAACAAAAATCTCCTAGTTATTGAACGAGAACAAGAACAAGAAAATTAAGATAGATAAGTGTAACTAGTGGGGTGGTTAATTTATAAGCAGTTTTAGACTGACCAAAAGCTTCTACACAGTGTGAACACATTCGAAAACGAAAATTCTAATCCTGGTCCAAGTGGACGTCAAGAATGCATCGCACAGCTGTAATATTTATTGAAATAATGGATTTAATATTTGATATAATGTTGTTAATGGATGGCCTCGATTGCAATGGATGAACTTGAACAATTGTTGTAATTTGTTCTTACTCTCAAGTAAGAACAAAGTTTCGGTCAAAAGTCAAAAACGTATTCACTGTAAAGTGTTGTGAATATGAACAGAACAAACCTATATTGTTATGCCATCTGCCAATTTGATGTTTAAGGTAGGGTTCTACCAATGTCCTAGTCAGAAGCCAAAGAAACGGAAAAAAACAAAATATAAGCAATGTTACTAAATAAATTTGTTAATGTTAGCTTTTTCTGTGGAAAGGAAATTCTAAAACAGAGTCAATGGTACCTGTTTCCTTGGAAAAATTCATTCTCGTTTATGCATCACACACTTGATGCACACCCAGATTATGGTCACAAATCAATGTAAAGAGAAATGGATAAAATTTATGAGCTGTTTTCACAAATCTTCGTACTGTCAATTTCGCTAGAATGAGTTTCTGATTCCAGTATTCGTTTTTACAATCTTTGCCATTTGAAAAGCTCGCTCATCCAATCCAATTTTTAGTGCTGAAAAATGAAGAGTTATGAAAGCTTGGAAATAATTTTTGACAAATATGAGGTGTGAAACAAATCAGGCTCAAATCTGAAGGCCTTTAGAGTGAAAGGAAGATGTATGTGAGGATAATGACATTGGATTCCAAGACTTATCAATACATGCGAGAAGAGCAATGGGGTCCTTTACTATTAATTTTTCCAGATTGTCAAAAAATTTCTCCAGGCAAACTATATAGAAAGTTGTTCAAAGTAAGGACCGGCTAGAATACCATTTCCAATTAGATTTTTAGCTACGTCAGTCGTGTGAAACCTTGGATGTTAATCTCATTATGTGGTCCAAAAGTTACAGATATACTCCTAATCCTTATAATATAAGATGTGATACCTTCTCTTCTACCAACTAATACGAACTAACGGATAATAAAACTTGCCCAAAATTAAGGGTGCCAAAGAACTCTTACACTCTTTAAGATTTGTATTTTCAGTTGATGTGGAATTTTTGGCACATAACTAAATGCGAAGGATATAAAGTAGAGCAACCCGAATATGAATAAAGGGATAGAGCACTGCTTCTCAAATGATTGAATAGTCAAAAATTGATTTATTCATACTATTCCAGTGGTCAAACGAAGGGAAATCCATGTATCTGCGAATAGTCATTGAGTGTGAAAAGCTTCAGTTTATTCATATAAATCATACAAATTAAAGTGTCAAAATTGATGGTAAAATAGACGGAAAATCTATTGAATTCAGAGTTAAGAGTTCAAAAAGGACTATGTATAACAAAATTTAAGAACCTTTTTTTGTGTTCTTTATTCCAATTACAGGAAAAGAAATGGTCAACGTATAGGAGAATAATGAGGTGGTTGGCACAGTTTTGACTGAGAAATCTGTGTGAAATTCTTCTTTATTTTCCAAAATGTCAGTCAAATTAATTTGTGGGTCATCAACAAGAGGAATCACAAACAAATACATGTAGCAAAGACCTTTAATTTTATCACTTGCATGCCCTTCAAAACATCCATTCTTATAGACCACTCAAAATTTTCACAAGAAACCATATAATACTATTTATGAAAGCTGTGCTGTGTTTAGGATTGATTTTTTAGAAAAACGTTTTTAATTCATAATCAACTGAATGTTAACGGTTCTTCAATTAACTATTAACAGTCAAGTATTCAGATGATATTCAATGTGTCTATTTTGAATAGTATCCCATTCAGTTATCTTTTCATCGACCGAATTCTGATTTTTAGACAAATTAACTGGATGAGTTGAAGAGCTTATGGTGTCGCATTCATAGCCCTTATTCATGGTTTCAGCATCAGATGTTATGCATGCTTAATTCATCTTGAAGAACAGTCCTTGTTTGCCATGTGCAAATCACGACACCCATTTTTTATTCTGTCTTATCAGAGGTACATAATAGACTTATTCAGTTATTCTCGACTTCTAAAGCTCTCGATTCAACCGTGACTCCTTTTCCCCAGGTTTTTGATAAATATATAGTTTATATAGAGACATAGTTTGGTCAGCATTGCTTTAAACTGCATTCCGTCCATTTCTTTTTACCAACACATTTCAGAGACCCAGCAATGAGGAGTCCCAGGAAACCTAAAGAAACATATGAGGATCCCTTTTCTGTGGGCTACAGCTCAAATCAGGTATGGGTTTTGGGCCCAATGGGTTCATAACCATAATGCATTAGGAGGCAAGTCAGGAATCCATAACAATATTTTCCTCTCTTTATTTCAATTTATTTAGTTTTGGAAAACAGTCGTGAAATGTCATATCAATCATTGATAACGGGAAGAATTGTACACCAAAATTTGGGGCAGTTGAGTTGACAATGGTATCATTTTAAATATAGAAAAAATATAGTAAAATATATTTATCTCGAAATATTTGTGGTTGTATATTTATTTAATATATAACAAAAAATAAATAAATTTTATATTCATAATTTTAGAATATATCTTCTATTTAATAATTTAATGCCCATATAGTGTTTTTTTAGCCAACAGAATTTTTTAGCAAATACAGTAGGTAGTGTTTAAAGAGAATTAAAAATTTGAAGCTTTTGAAAGAAGAAAATTTAGGATTCTTTAAAATCTCAAATTATTGAAAATATTCTAATTTCCTTTAAAATTTTATTCATTTTTTTGTTAAAAAAAAAAATCTTTGTTAAACAAGTTATAAGTTTTTTAAAAAAAAAAAAAAATTACGGTTGACAACTAAATAAAGGAATAATTTTTTTAATTTTAAAAGTATAAATATTATTTTAAAAAATTTGACCAAAACAAAATTATGCAAAATGACCCTCACTTTTACAACTCTACTAATCAATAATTCACAAATTTGTTTTGTTTGCTGCTACTATGTTAAGGTTACATTAAGTTTATTTATTTAATTTTTTGCTTTCCTTTTTTTTTTTTTTTTTTACAGCTGTAATCCAGTGGTCATATAAAGTATGCTCCTCAAATGATACACAAAACGACACCCCATGCATTCATTTTATCTTCGTTCGTTGTATAATTTATAAAAACTCGTGACGTGATAAAGTAACCTTTCTAATCTCACAGCTCACGAAACGATGAACAAAACATGCGTGGGCTTTTTATTTATTATTTATTTAATTTTTCCTTTTTCATTGCTTGTTTGTATTTATTTTATTTTAAAGATTTTTCTAACCAATACTCTTAGATTATTTATTAGAATTTTTATATTTAATAAATTATATTTTTTAATATATTAAAATTTATGAATAATTACTATATTAAATATTAAAAAGAATAAATATAAAATTTCAACAACTATTTTAAAAATATCATTAATAAAACTCTTATTTAAAACTCTTATCTTAAATAAGCTCCGAAAAATTATATATTAATTTAGAGATCTCTCGTATCATGAACAATCTCGAAATTTTTTTGTCTTAACTTGGATTAACAAGCCATTGTAAATATAAACTCTCATTTCATCATAATTAATATGTATATAAAAATAAAAGTGATAATATTTTATTTAATCATTAATTATATCCTTCGTAATTAATGCGAATATAATAATAAAATTTTTATTTTTTTATTTATCTTCTAATATTTCTCTAAAAAAATCATTTTATAACATAGACACAATAATAATTCATAAACTTTATTTATAGTTAATAATTATTGTTCAAAAAAATAATGGAGAAAAGTCAAAATTGTATAAGCTTCGTTTGGGAATTACTACGTGATTAACTACATTTATTCTGATTTAAAAATCACAAGGATCAAATTAACTATTTATATTAAAATTTAAAGGCGAAAGTCTTATTAATAAGTATTTAATTATGATCTTAAGATTAGATTAATCAAAAGACCAAGGCTAAAATCTTGTGACATATAACATACTCTGATTACAGGTAAGAAGGATCAATTGGTCCAAAGTTAAAAGTTTTATTGACGTATCACATATCTTATTAGCCTATTTACAAAATTAGGGAGATTAATAAATTTAAGGCAAGAGCATTATTGATACAATTTATTATGATTATAAGATCATGACAAACAATACACTCAGAGTTGGAGCTTTATTAATATGTTTAATACCTTAATCCTGAGATTAAGGTGATTATTAAATCCTAATTAAACTAAACCCATTATAAAATGCAAGTATTTAAACTGAAAGTAAAGAATTAGGATCATTTATCTAAGGCATTATCTAGTTAAAAAGCTAAACTTGAAAATCTATTGTCTAATAGTTTAAATTTTACCTAAAGCACAAAGAGAAAGGTTTGGTAAATGAGGATACATGTTGAACATTCATATTAGGTAAATGTTGAGGGGATAATATGGTACAAATTCAGATTAAATGATAATTTATTTAGATTACATGTAAACCTTCTAATAAATCACATATTGATGTCATTTCTCAATAGCTCTATATGGTAATAACCATAAAAAAGATTATTAGAAAAGGCAAAAATAACCATACAAAGATAATTAAAACTAAAACTCTTGCATCAGAATTTTTTTGTTTTATCGACTTTTGTCTCTTTAAAAAATTTAAAACTTAACTTAAATACTAAAAAGTCTTTTTCGGGCAACTAATATTTCTTTAATCACATTTTATAATTTTTAGATAATTATTTATTTTTTATGATCGACAAATTGATATTTAAAGTAAACATTTTAAATTCTGTGTATCAATAATTATATTAAAAATATAAAAAATTTTACTAACTAATAAGATTTTTATATTTAACAAGTTATAATTTTTGATTAATTAAAATTTATAAAAAATGCTTATTAATTACTATATATAAAAATATCATTACAAATAATAAATATAAAACACAGTTATCAAAATCCAAATATAAAATTATGTTGATAATGTGTTAAGTATTTACTCATATGTTTGGTTTAGTTTGATGCCTGATTTTAATCATAATTAGATAGTGCTTTCCGAAAATTGTTGGAAATAATCAATCAATCATGCTTATTGTACAGGATTTTAGCAACGTGCAGTTTGATCTGTCGGCACTTTAGGTGCTTGTTTATCTAAGATCAGTCCATTAGTCTAATCTCAATGTACTTGATAGATTTCGCTCTGTTTTTATCTCATTGGGAAGTCGACTTTAATTTTGACTGATTGCCGCCCGGGCTTAACTGTTTTCAAACAAAAAACTCCCAGCTAAGCATACCGGGAAGATCTATAATTTCCCATGGACCCCATCTATCAGCGTCAGTATCACAGGTCCACAATCTTTTTAATCGTAATCTTCGAACGATCCTGATCGCAGCACAGCACACTCGTAACATCTACATGAATACAGCTCTATAATATTAGTAACAAGGAAGGCATCAAAATGGCCGCATTTTGTTTTGTTACTTTAATAGGTAGTTGGTTCTGTTTTATAATTTATTAATTTTTTTTTATTGTAAATTATATTTAATGTTATAAACACGACATTTTCTAAATAAATAGAATATTGTCTTCCATTAATAATCTTTGCAAAATAAAAATATATTATTTCCACAACATAAAATTGCAATCTTTTGTCTTCAAAAGAATGATAACGTTAGCAATTAATTTCTCAAACATAATGACAACGGTATCAATTGTCGTCTTAAGTGATAAATTTTTTTTAAATAATACAAAATATTTGAAATTTAATTTCACTCCTATTAAATGTTCTTAAAGACATTATTCATATTTTTATCATTTGAAGGTCGCCTTTTTTATTTTCCTTTTAAATTGAATATTTATTGCATAATAATAATAATAATAATACCAGTTATTAATTATCATATTTTATTAATTCCAATACAAATTGGTTGGAAAAGGGGAACCGTTTAATTTAAGGCTTGCACTGAGAAAAAAATGTACAAGTATACAAAGCACATACCTTCATTTCATCCATCTACTTTTGCTTCCTCATCAACCAATATAGACAGAAAGTTTGATGACGACATGATAGTCATGATTCAACCAATTCTCCACAATTTCATGTTGTTTAAATTTTTTAAATCTTCCTCCAACTCCAAGTAACATTTTTCTCTCGAGGATAAAGGCAATTTAAGTCACATACTTAACTATTACTAATTACTAATTATATTAAATTTTTGTTTTTTTTCTATTACCAGTTGGGTTGGCATCTTAATAATATCCATATCTCTAAATTTTATATGTTTTCAAATTTGAGGGTATTTCAGTAGCTTCGTGGCAAAGAAGTAAAGAAGTCAAGAAGTTATATGATGTGGATCGGAAAACACTGTCCTTATTTTAAAATAATATAAAAACTAAGGACTCGAACGTAATATATTATCCCAAAATCAAGGATCCCAGATTACAAAAATTTTTTGATTTCGTTTCGTAGTTTTATTTGTATGATAAGGCTTGGAGAAATTGATAAGTCGATTCCTTTTTTCCTATGGGGTCCACTGTTGCCTGACACCTCGGAAAAACCGGGCCCATCTGATCAGAGGGTATATATTCCGAAATTGTAGGTGCAACATGTGATCTTAAGTCGATACGTTGGTTACGTTAATGCCAATTACGACATAGGAACTGTAAGCAACAAGCGTGACGTGACACAAAATTCTGGCAACTGAAATGAGTGTCGCTCGCAGTGTTTGACGCCCGTGAAGCAACAGTCACGGAATGATAAGTCTGTTTGTTTCTCGGGAAAATGAACAGATGGTGACCTTTCTTCATCTCTCTCTCGTCTCTTCCCTCCCTCTATCCGATACCCCTTGCTATTCTTTTCCCTTCTGGGTTTCTGCTTAAAATCATGTTTATTCCTGATGACATTCTTTTTTTTATAAATATATTTTTACCAATTTTATATTGAATTTAAAGAATGACTATAGCTTCAAAACTTGGATTTTTCTGCCTTCCCTGGCACCTTATCTTAAGATTTCCACGTATATTTTTTCTATTTGGCACGTCTTTCTGCACGTAGTCTCCAAAGTGGAGGCTTACTGCCCAGCTGCGACTTTATGTCATTACAGTGCGGTGTAAGATTATTGTTTCTCTTTTTACTGGATATTTTATGAGGTCTGGTTTCTGACTTCATTGATTCCTCAGTTTTCCTGTAATCTCTTGCAGCGGCTTCAGTTCCAGCCTTCGTTGTTCTTTGTTTTGAATGATTGCTTATATCATTCAAATAGTAGAAAAATATTTTGTTTTGAAAATAGAATTTTATTTGTTGACTTTCCATGTCTAATTACAAGCTTGTAATTTTTTTTTTCTACTTTTGTTTTTACTTCGTGGGTAGAATTTTTTCCCCATTATTCTCAGATATTTTCTGTTAAATTCTGATTAAAAATATAAATTATTTCGCAGCTGCACCAAAGTTGAAAAAGTTGCTGAAGGAAGAAGGAACAGATGGCTGAGAAATTGAAAGTGACAATTATGTAATTTTATTTTATTTTATTTTTGTAGTTCTTGCAGATAAGCCCGTTTCCGAGCATTCCTTAAACATTGGTAGTACTTCGACTGAAATAGAAAAAAAGTTGTATGTATTTTCATGGGACTCTTTTTGTAAGCCAGTTGGTATGCCACAATAATCTAGAAGAAAGGTTTTAAATACTCTCTTGAAGTTCTTTACTGTTTGAACTTGAGGAAAATTTTTTAATGAAGAAGAGAAAATGGAGGTAGTGAACCAGAAATCTCTTGAGAGAATTGTATCGCAGAGAGCTTTGCAAATGGGCAGTTCATTTCCATGCCAAATTTGTATTGTGGGTTTTCTTTGCGGAGTCTGTATGACTTCTTTGTTTCTTGCTGCTGTCACTTCTTTTGGTAGCCTTGAGTTAGCTGGAATTTCATTTGCATCCATTTCTATGGGAAATTCACCTTGGAATTCCAGTTCGGATGTTCTCAGTAAGTGAAGTTCCTCCTTTTGTTCTTCAGTTATAGTTCTTGATTATTTTTCGTTTTATTTCTTCCTCTGCTTTTTGTTTAATGGATTGTATAGCACATTATCTACAGTGTTGGTTCATGATCTTCTTGAATTGTATCGTGATTGGTTTGGGTTCTTGATACATACTGTCATTCATCTTCTGTTCCTTTCTGTTAAGAAAAATTTTTTCTTCTCAAAACCTTGGATAATATGGAAGGTAGATATAAATTTAGATGAAATTTATTAGAGAAATCTCTGAAGCTTGATAAAAAATGAAGTTGTGTTACATGAATTAGTTCTTGGTTCAGTCAGTCAGACATTAGGCAGAGGTCGTGGATGGAAAAGTGCCTAATCGTGGATGGAAAAGCAATGATGGGGATTATTAAAGCTAAGTGTTTAAAGCTAGTAAAGCTAAGGGTAACTTGTTAAGTACATTTTATTATCTACTTCTCTGATTGCGTTTTACTGGATTTGCTAAATCATGCTTTATCGTATGTAATCTAATCCACTTGCTTTTCTTTTCTTGATTTACTTAGAGTTGAAGTCAATTCTCTAACTTTTTGATAGTTGTGATCAACCGAAATCAATTTTTGGGGATTCTGAAATATCGTTGTGAATGAATATATGGTTTACGGGTTGGGCGAAATTTATCAGGCTATTAAATTTCATAATTCCTTAAAATTGTTATCTCAAGACATCCCAAGAATTTGTGGTGACCATGGACCAATCATTGACATGCACTAAGAAAATCTATTAGTTAGTGGTGATTTGTTAATGAATTAATTTGATAATTGAAAGTCCTTTAATTGAATTGTAGATGCGGTTAACAGTACAGCCTGCAAATTTAAACCAAAAGAAAAACAGAGATGGATTGATTCACGTAAAAGTAGAATGGAAACTGACAATCAGAAAGTTTCGTTGTTGTATTCGGCTTGGGGTGCTTTACTTACTGAAGCAGTGCATGATGAAAGAGAGTTCTTGTACAAGTTTGGATTGAGCAAGACCAGTATGCCCAAGGCCCCTCATCTAGAGGATTGCAAGTTGAGTTCACGAGTAAATGCGCGTCTTGACACCCGTGCTGAGAAGGAGAGCTTTCCTCCTTGGACTGGTTGGAAGGGACTGCTGGACATGTATCCAGCTTCTGCACCCATTGAACAAATTAGGTATAGGCTTCGCATGATATCAGAAGGTGCTTATCCTCCCTGGGTATGTTTCAATTATTAGAATCCAATAACTATACATTATATGTTAACACATATGACTGCTATTTCAGAATGTTTGTAGGTGTTTAAATTTGTTTTGCTCATGTCTGTAATAAACTATGCATGGTTCAGCATATCTTGCGTTGTTGGGCTTATTACTTGTTTTCAACACAACCATGCTGAAGTTGCCCTTGCTACTAGTTTCATATGCAGTACAAATATCTTTGCTTCTTGCAGATTACCGGATCAGACGAAGAAAATTACCCTTTGACTAGGAAAGTGCAACACGACATATGGATTCACCAGCATCCACCAAACTGCCGGGATTCAAATGTAAGATTTCTGGTAGCAGACTGGGAGAGACTACCAGGGTTTGGTATTGGGGCACAGATTGCTGGAATGTGTGGGCTTCTTGCTATTGCAGTCAATGAGAAAAGGGTCCTTGTCACAAATTATTATAATCGAGCTGATCATGATGGCTGCAAAGGTAAAATTTTTGGCAATCAATTCAGTTGATCTCTATCTTTTCGTACTTCAATTCTTATTCAACATTTGTTGTTCTGTAATGGTACAATATTAAGTCATTTACTTTTCAAACAATTTTTCATTTAGATGATCCCAATTTAACCAATCATAATGATATTTGAAGGCTTACATGCAAAATTTGATAGCAGATCTGAAAAAAATTACAAGCTTTTGAATATCGAAAGTGATAAGTACCAATGAACGAATGTATTTGTAGGTTCCTCTAGATCTAGTTGGTCCTGTTACTTCTTTCCCGAGACCTCCCAACAATGCCGAGACTGTGCATATGAGCTTATGGGCAGTAAAGAAGCATGGCAAACAGGAATTATAAGGACAAAAGAAAATTATACTTCAAAGGAAATATGGACTGGACGGACTCCTAGGTAATTGATTGCATGACCAACTATTTCACTCCTAATTTTGTTTACTTGCTTAGGAAACCTTCATTCTTAACGTATTGAAGTCAATTTCTAGTACAGGGTATGGGGTGATCCTTGGAGTTATTTGCAGCCAACAACAGAAATAAATGGAACTCTAATCGCTTATCATCGCAAAATGGATCGAAGATGGTGGAGGGCCCAGGTATGATTCATAATGCATCCAGAGGAGTAATTTGAATTTTTATCGTTAGTCTTAGAATAAAGATCTCTACTTTCTCTACTATTCATGGACATCATTGAATACTAATACTAAATTAGCAAACTGTTGTTTTTCTACAAGAGATACTTATAGGTACCAAATGGCTAATTTTTGCTATGTAGTTGTGAAATAGTAAGACCTTTTTTTTTCTCATTTA
>JAWDEX010000009.1:2798319-2808586 GCA_035221805.1 Trichilia hirta | reverse complement strand
CGAAATCCATCAAACCCAGCAAGGGTCATATCTGCACGAAGATTGGATCCACGTTTCCAAATGCGGTAAGTATCTGATGGAGCAATGCGTCCAATAAACGGAATGACCGAGCTCTCAAAATGAAAAGTTATCTCCATGTAAAAGTCACGGATGCGAGCTGCAGATCCAACAATTCTGGGAAGTCTACGACACCATTTCGCCCAAGCAAGGGGTTGGTAATGTCTTGCAATGATCATAGCTATGGATTCCTCTCTTGTGCAAACAGCTTCTTGCAAAGCACTCCAACCATTCTCATTCTGAAGGCTCCAATCTGCCCCTGCAGCCATTAAAATCTCTGCAGAGATTGGATCCCGCAATCTGACTGCAAGGTGCAAAGGGGTCTCACAGCCAGGAACATCACGGCGATCAATAACAGCTGAGACAGCATCTGCTTGAAGCTCAGCAACAAGAGACTCCTCTTCAGTATTAACCTCCCCAGCCTTGGTAAGCCGAGGGAGGGTCGCAATAATGCACCTAAGGGTAGCATAGTCTCGGCGTGCAACTGCCAAATGAGCTGGACTATGGACATATTTAGCAAAATCTTCCATTGACACCTTTTTTTTTTTTTTTAAATCTCTTCTTCTTGCTCTTCCTAGTTATGCCTCTAAGCTAATTTGTTCCATTGTTGGTACAAAACCTAAAGCTCACAAGCCAAAATCTGACTATATCTACTTGTATCTTTATCTTCAGTGTCAAAATGAAGGCCACCAAGATTAGGATTTTAAACCATAAAACTCCAAGGACTAGAATGCTTTAGAAATTCTGGATAAAATCCGCTTGAAAAGAATCAATAACCTTGAAAAATTCAGATTCAAATCACTGCAACAAAAGAGCTAAAAATGCCTTATCTTATTTCAGTGTCCCAAAATTTCTTCCATTTTCTCAGCACCCAAGCACTGAATCACACTTCAACTGTCTGCCCTTGAGCTCCATAGACTGCAGTTCAGCTTCTACAGAGCTCAAATCTGCAAAACAATGAAGGAAAAAAAGAAACACCGAATACGTTCAAATTAATAACAAAATTACCTGAAAAGAATGAGATTATATACAAACAAAAACGCAAGATGTTGGATATTCAAAATTCTCTCTCCAATTGCAAAGAAAACAAATAAACCAACCGAAAATATCTCAAAATTTTACATTTTTGGCTAATTTTCATCAGAAAAATGGATCTTTACTTAGCCCACCTAACACAATCACTTACTTCAACTAAATTTTCAAATTTTCCTTTTAAAAATGAAAAATTATAACTAAACTGGACTAAAAATCCGATCCAATCCTTTTCCCTTTCTTTACTTTCGTCTCCATTTTCTAAGCAACCAATCCGAAATCATTACACTCAAGAAATACCTGAATTGCGACCCCAATCGATGTGGCCTCACTCAAGCATTCACTTCGTTGGATTCCTCTTCAAAAACTCGAGCTAAAGAAGAAAGAAAGAGAGAGAAAGAAAAAGTAATCGGACGGTTTTATTGATTCGGATGACAGGATCTAACGGTGAGTATCTTCTTTTCTATACTCACTCCACCATTACTGCTGACAGATAGGACAGGTCACCTCGACTCAGAAACCCCAACGCGTTCTTTAACTCAGATCGATCTCTCTCTTTCTCTGTCTCTCTGTGTCTGAGCATTTCACGCTGCGTCCCTTCACTTATTTGTCTTTTAAGTCCTCTACCATGCCGTTTTGGAGCCAGCGCATGGATTTCCCCCCGTTGGGTAAGTAAATTACTTTTCTGCCATCGTTTGTTGGTTTCAGTTAGTTTCTCTATTGTCTCATTTTTTCGTTTGCTTGGCAGTTAGAAGCCTTTCTGATGGCTACGGCCAAAGTATATTTGCCCTTTGGTGATGAAATAAATTACTTATAATGCCATTTATGGAATGGAATTGGAAATAATTATCGACCTAGAGACAATTTTTTGCTTTTCTCCATTTGATTCATAAATATAGATTATAATTCATTGGGTTTGAAATTGGGATATAGCAATTTTTATTCCAGAAATAATAAATACAAAAAACTATAATTTTCAATTATTATTAAGAAAAATTAAAATCTATATAGATGATATTTTTTAAAATGTTTATTTCAAAAACAAAATTTATTATCCTTCCTTATTCTCCCTTTATTATAAAGTTTTAATGTAATGTGTCAACATTCATTTACTTTTCTTGTATTCTAAAAATACATTGATACTCTCTACTATTACAAAGTTAATATAATGAGTAAACATCATTGATTGAACTTATTAATTTGAGAGTTAAACTAATTTTAGTGTCAATCAACCAACCCAAAAAGTTTAACATATACTAATTGTAATTATAACAAACAACTTATAGATTTTAAAGAATACCAACAATGTAGATAGGAGTTTCGTAAAGCATACTACTACTATCATTAATCCTACTACTTTACATAATATTTTATATTAAAAATTGGGTGGTGGTGTTATATTGAGTACATTCATCCAAACTAGATGGTATAATATTATTAATAAAACAAATTTTTACGATTATTGTGCTAAGATTATTAACAATTTGTGTGCACTATTTGAATGGTAAACATAAACATGAAGGTAGTTTGCCTTTCCTAATATTTGAATATAAAATAATAAAAGTATTTTTGATGTTGGATAATTTCTATTGGTGAGAATGGTAATTAAATAACTTGTTGTTATGGATCCTATGGAAATGGTATTGGTATCATTGCAATCCGGTTATAATACTTATGTAACTTCAATTGAAAGTGAAGTTTGTATTGGAATTGTTCCTTCTCTAGTTGCATTGCAAAAACAAATATCAAATAATGAATGAATGAATGTGTATGATGGGAGTTTACCCAACTTGACTCTATGATCCGAGGAAACGAAGTAAGTTGGCTCACTAAGTGGGTCTTGGACTCTGGGTTGTGGCTTTGTTTGAAGTAAAATGTTTTAAAATCATGACTTTTAGAGTTGGTTCTATAGAATAAAATTTGTCATAATTTTCTTCAAAAGCAAGGTTTTTCATCCATCACGCGCAAATATTTCATTATATTTATTATTCTCTTCGGACACGTTAGTTGATGTTGATTCGATAAGATTCAGAAAATCTAGGAACCTTAATAAGAAATAGTTCTTCACTCTTCTCTTTTGACAATTCGTTCAATATAATAATAATAATAATAATAATAATAATAATGATAATAATATAATTTTTATTTGATGTCATATTTTTTTTTAAGAAAGGTCATGATTCTCTCCTTCTTTACAAAACCTTAGTAATTTTATTAGTTTTTTTTTCTTCCTTTTTTGTGGATCATATGATCTCAAATGGTAGCATTAGCATAAGTTGGTCTTTTTCTATATTTTATTTTATTTTTTTCTGAACATCTGTATTAATACTATATATTGTGTGCTTGTGGGGTGCTTCTTTTTTTTTTTTTTTTTTTTTTTATCATACTTAAGTAGACATGCTTTGCTCTTCAATTTGTCTATAGCTATATGGTTCCCCTTTAGCATGTGCCCATTGCTCAATAAAAGCAAAACCTTTTGATCTTCCTTATTAATTTTTTTTGAGGGCATTTAGGCCACCACATATGGACTCGCAAAATATTTTGAAAATCAATTTATAATTAACTCAATAATAATGATAACATATGAAAATTAGGTTCTAACCTATTTGCTCTTCCTTTACCCATAAAAAATATTTTAATTAATACTATTTATGTCTTTCTTAAATCTCAAAAATTAACAATAATATTTAAATTTTAACACGTTTTTTCATGTTTAAAATACGTGTATTATATTATTATGTTCAAATTAATTTTTATTGAATACAAGTATACAATCAAATAAATTCTAGCATTATATAAAAGTATTATGTTTTTAAAAATATAAGGTTTATAATAATTTATATCTACACATATAACACAAACAACTAAAATATTGATACATTTTCACTCGCTATTCTTTTTCTCTGTATTTTTATCGTCATGGGATCTTTTGTCTATTAGCGGCACATCTCTTAAAGCACCGAGTCCCGTTTGGCCAACAACAAAACTATGTTCTCGAGTACTTTCGCCCGCAAAAGCAATTCAGACAATACAAACCGTAAGCACAATAGCACACGCACGAGCAACATTATATGAATAAGAAGATAAAACAGAAAACGATTCCAACTTTCAATTTTTTATTAACTCAATAAAAAGAATACAAGTCACTCACTCTCTCTTGATGAAGGCTTTCAATTCAAGTAATAAAAATGCCTCAAGGTCTCTTCTTTATATAATAAATCAACACCCTCATTTTTTAGCATCATTAGGCGATTCGCAAGCCGAACTAATTACCCTTTAAACACATTACAATATCTATCTCATGTCCACCATGTCATACTATTACTCCTAGTAGTATTTGGATTCCTCTCGCGTGCCCCTTCACATTTGCTTGAACGAGTTCTACAATAATTACATTTATTGTTGCTTAGAAAGTTGGGACTTGCGCGTAGGGAAAGCATTTTTATGTGCACTTGAACTCTTATTCGTGCATCCCACTAACCTATTTTGGCAACGGTACTACAAACAAATGTGACTTCGTATAAAGAGAACACTTTCTTTTGCCCTTCAACTCATCCTTGTGTACCCCGCTAGGATACTTGCCAGACTTAGTACGAGCAAATAGTTTTTGTGATCGTATTTTATATAGTTTGTAAAACTACCCAACGTTGATTTATTGCACTCACAACATTCAAATCTCCCAAAATTGAGCTCAAGATGATATATTTCATAACCTCCTAAAAGTCTTGAAGGCTAAGATTGTGACACGAATCCACAAGCATGGTTGGTTGTTCCAATCTTTTAAAATTTGTTATTGTGCCTTAAGGATCAACAGTCACTATCAAAACTTATGGCTAACAAGAAAGCAACAATGGAACATTAAGATATATGGGAAACTGTCGCCATTTTCATAATCAATGCGTGTCACACTACAATAATACAATGCAGGATTTTTTTAATAACAAAAGATATTGGTGTTTATGATCTCCTATCCAAATAAGAGTTGAAAGAATATGCTAGTAAACCAAGAGTTACATTTGAATGGTTGTGAAAATGATTTTGTGCCACTCTGGACATAGTAGATCTAAAAGCATTTATTCAAGAAAACACTTCTTAAAGCATATTTTGGAACCTGGGAAAGTACGTTTCAAAATAAAGTGCAGTGGTTATGGAATATCCATCCATTATGAAGTATTTTTTGAAACCCCAAAGAATTTCTTTTCTTTTAAATTTTATTCAACCATTATATAATAGCAACCCAAAAATAAAAAAAAAAATAAAAAAAGAAAAGTGAAAGAGAGAGAGATTATTTTCATAATATAAAAGTATTTACGAAAATATGAAAATGGATCCCAAATGCATTTGAAACATCAATCTTTGTTGCATTTTTCTGTAATTGATTTCAATTTAATATCGCATTGTGTTCCCAAAATAACGAAATTAATGGCTAAGAAATTGCTACCTCACGTGAAATTTGATTGGCTGACAATTCGGGCTTCAGACTTTATTGAATTTGGATCAATTATCTATAATTTTAATCCATATTGGTACAAGTGAGGTAGCATTCGAATGATGTTGATAGTGGTCTAACTACAATCCCACCGTCATTCTTTTGGTTTAGAATCCCCTCTCCTTGAAAACAAAGAACGAAAACGAAGAAAGGATTGTTTATTTCTTGTGTTTATCTTCTCTCTTTCTTCTTCGTTTGTTGGTTGACTTAGTCCCGTGAAAACTACCAACAACCACCATTGTCACTGTATTAAATTCTGCGTAGAGGAATAGGTACGATTATTTCAGGATTTTGACTCTTATAAGATTTTTTATTTTTTCCCCTGAGACAGAATTGTAATTGGATTTTGATTTTGGGTAGATTCATGTCGAGGCAATAGCAATATGTTTTATGAAGAATAGCTTTTATGAAAATGATTCGACATTTAGGTGTCACATAAGTTGGGTGGTAGGGTTACAAACAAAATTTCATTTATGACAAATGAATGACATCACACATGCAAACAATTTTATCCCAAAAATCCATTCAATCATTATTTTTTCCATTCCTCAGTAGTATTATGGCTGCTGCTGTGATACCTAATCTTTTGTTGTTTAATTGACAAATTTGACAAAACACAGTTAGAGAGAAAAAAAATATATATATATTAGTTGCATATAATTGTGATTTTAATTTTGTTGATAACGACAGAAAAAAAAGATTTCTCTGGTATTTTTTTTTTATACTTACGAAGAAGAATACAATATTATCACAATCAAAATCTGGAGTTCGCTGATGACCATATAAATTCATTATGCAAAAGTTGATTAATGCACCAATCAGAAATGGGACGAATTTGCAAAGCTTCATTTCAACTGCATCAAGTGGAAAATTATAATGTAGTACAAAATGATGTTATCATGGACGAATGACCAAATCACTTCCCCTTACAATTAAGTGAATCACAGGGGCAAACCAACTCAATAAATTATCTTATTCAGTAAATGCCCATCAATTATTCAATTTGGAGTTGTTTTTCAGCTTTCCTGAATGCTTTTACATAAATAATGCTTTAATATCTCAAAATTTATAATGAAAAACAGATCGTTTTGCATGAAGCAAATCTTTAGGGTTTCTAAGCAAATAGTTCAAATGTAATGTTATCATTCATGGTACCTGACCTCGCAAAACCTAAGACAGGAACAAGGCTAAAGATGGAATCTCCATCAATTTTGATATTCGGCTTCATTTCAGCAAGTTCATTGAATGCACTGGTGAACTTGACTGAAAGTTTCCCCGTGGTCAAGCAAAGGCTCGTTGGGAAGTATAGCCTTAGATTCTGCATAAAAGAGATGGCACAAAGTGACAATAATAATGAATTCAAAAATTGCTGACAACAAGCAAAAGGAATAAACAGAAACTAATATATCAAGATCAATATTTAAGCGTGACTCGCTCAAATAGGAAAAGGCAGTGTTTGTGCAAGAAACTCACCATTACATCTTTCCCAGAGATTATTTTCTACGATAATTTTATTCAGAAGATAAATGCAACATCTCAATGATCTCTGCATTTGCCCCTCTGTCAGAGAAGTTTTGACAGTTATTGTTCCAACCAACATCTAAGGACTCTGAACAGATCTTTGCAAAGTTTCACCTGTGATAGATAAAGTAACAACACATATCTTTTTACGGACAACACATTTCTAGAAGCAATACTGGTGCCAATCTGCATCCTGAAAGCCCCAACAACTGGGTGCCCTCACAAAAGATAGGTCTTGCACCATTTCATTGATTGTTTGAGAAACCTCAGGGACATAGAGAATGGGATTTACTTCCACAAGTAATCTGCCATATCTAAAAGAAATTAAATCATATTCAGTTAAGCGTAATGTGCCATATATGGTTACTCCTTGATGAAATTCTAAAGGTTTTCAAGTCACTAAAAGCAAAACGATTTTCTTGAATGAAAAAATATGTATAAATTGAGACCAAATTTTCATTTTAGGATGCTATTATTACCATAAGAAACAATTATTACGGCAATTACAAAGAGTATCAAGATTCAATAAATAAAAGTATTAAATCAATCAGTTACTACAAGCCTCATTGACTCAACATATGGAGGCATTACCTTTTTGAAAGTTCAGAAGCATGGACATGTAGAAAAACGGGATCAAGTAATTTAGACAAGCTTCCTTCTCCTAAATGAGAGAGTCTTATTTGCTCTAGTAAAGCATCCAGCTTGTCATGTATTTTGAGTCTCTCATCTCATATGATGCAACATGAGTCAAATAGTAAATAACAAATAAAATGACTGAGGTAGATATTGAACAATTAAAGCTTTTTTAGTGCTTGTTCCAGCTCTGCAGTGGGTCACTCAGAGTCATGGAGGGAGGATCAAGGGTCAACTGCCCAGCCATGTGAAGTACTTCCTTATGCAAGGTTGCCTGAAAATAACAGATTGAATTAAAAAGGCCAACAATACAACAACTTCCTTATGTCAAGCATTTACAAATATAACCCAAGATGTCCTAGGAAATACTTTCATAGCTTATTGAACTTATCTCATGGCATCAAAGAAATTATGCTCATGAGAAAAACCACAATTCCAGAAGATGTTGACAAAACATTTTCATTAGAATCACTTTAGTTGTAGAGGTGGTGGCAGCAACGTTGTTATGTAGATTTTTTGTGATTTTCATACTTCTGAAGGTAAAGTTTGAAAGAGTTCTGGCACTAGCTTGCAAACAGGCGAAAAAATAAGAAATTTTACCAACTACATACTGAACTTGTTTCATCATCATTCTCAAGACCAGAAATAGAACACAGGAAATGTAATGCAAGAAATGGATGCTAATTGACAGAATGTTAACAATGAAATTTAGCAACTTGTTACTCCTGACTATATGGTCCAATGCAACTGGGTGCCCAGCTGGAAGTACTTTGTACATGCAAAACTCTTTTGCTTTGGTCATTTGCCACCAAAACTTCAACGTATGCCTTTCCCAAAACTACTTGCAACAAAGGCAGCTCAACACCAAATGGGCACTTCTCATGTGTAATAAATTTCCCATATGTTTCATTTGGTATTGCAAATTCATTATATCAGCAATGTTAAGATGAACATACAGGACATGCCCCCAACCATCATGTTGGACAAGCTATGATTCAATTTGCTTTAGAACGACAATTAGATCTTCTTGCAAACCTGCCAATTGAAAACATCCCAAAAAATCAAGCATAATAATAAATTAAGCAAAAGCAGCAGAGAGCTCAAAGGCAGTAAAAAACTTTCATGCAAAGTCCACTGCACATGTATCATTGCAGTTATGCTTACCTGCTGAAGATTTTTGCAGATCTTGCAACCAGCAGCGTATGGAAAATGTATTGTCCTTCTTTGTCTTAGAGATGTGAATTTTGCTATTTGTAACTTCAACTAAATTTGTGACTCCCACTACAGACTGGCATGTAGCATCACAGCTTTTAGAGCAATCTCCTTACACTTCGAGTATTAATATTTTTTTCTCTGGAAAGAAATTCCCAATTTCTTCACTGCCACTTAATGAGGGAGATCCAGCCTTATTTTCCAAATGAAGTGCCAATGAATGAAGGACCCCCGACCGGAGCTATGGTATCTGACGAGTGCAGGACAATTAGAAATTCATCGAGCACAATTTGAGCATTCTGAAAAATAGATGTTATAAAACTGACAGAAAATGGCAAAAGAACAATGACCATAAACATCATTGATGCAAATAGCGTTCAGTTTTATAACAGAATTACTACAGTAAACTACACAACAGTTACTGAAATGATAATAAAATCAGAAACATATGCGGGATATGGATAAAAGATGAATAAAATGTTAACAGAACTGCAATCCCTCAACTAACAGAAAGGGTAGGGTTTGTACAAATTCAAGAAGAAAAAGAAGAAATAATAGTTGGACAATACTGAACAACTGGAAAGGAATCTAGATTCAGCTTACAACAAAGAGTGGGCAATCAAGTGTCAGAGTTTCATATTCCCCTCCTTCGCCACACATTTATCCCATACAAACTACCAAAGATATGACCATAAATAGAACAAGGATTTAGTGATGCTATCATTCCAAGGACGCTATTTCTTTGCCCAAGTGTTTTCCAGAGTCCAAGCCGAAGGCTGCAACCTGCAATGCGAGATGTTTTACTTCTATGCATTGAGACTCTACACATGAAAAGGAAAAATGCGACAGATTTATAATTTGAAACAAAGACCAAGACATTACTACAAGATGAAGAGAGTATAGTTCCAGTATTAGCAAAGTGCATGCAAATGTATACCCATAAAATATCAGTTTCTACAATCTTCAAACCAGAAACAACTGTCATAGGACAATGAGTGCAAAAATACCTGGTAATATATGAAACTCAGAGGAGGAGATAATAACTTGTTCATTTCTGAATTAATTGATAACTTGGAATGTTGCTAGCCACAACTAGAATTTAGGAAGATTTGGGAAATATATCAAATGCAGAATAATATTTTATTTAAAAGCTCTTTGAACTGGCTGAAATAAAATCGAAAAAGGTAGGTAGCGTCACTTAAAAATACCAATGTCAAACAATGTCACCTGTTTAAAGCACATACAATGACAGGAAGAAGCTGTTGGTGAACATCGCTCCCGCCCCCAACACTTAGGCTTTGCCAGGTGAGACTTATAGAGCCC
>JAWDEX010000009.1:2773635-2784989 GCA_035221805.1 Trichilia hirta | reverse complement strand
CCCTGAGGGAAAGATGACCATTTCCAGTTCTATTTATGTAGTAAAATATTCTGTATATTACAGTTTCAGCTGTTTCAGGGCAACAAAAATTATAATTAGAATAAGAGTATACAATAAATATATGGTATATAGAACACAGAACAACAAAATTCTTAACAAGAAAATGGTTGAGACCTCTGCATGTTTGTAATTATTCATACTAGTTAGTAGCCAAATGTATGACTCCTCTCCCAGCAAATGTAAGCAATATATCAGATAGCAACATAAGTTAAACAAATCATCAAGGTCAAACAACACACCTTCTTGCTTCACTATTTCTACTGTTTGTTAGTTGCATATGATACAATGATATAGATGCTACAACCATAAACACTTCTAGTCGTATCTGTCAACAAATAAATAAATTGATACAAGACTTCAAATGTTCTGATCTTCTCAGTTTCATCATTATAACAAGAAATCAATTTGGCTAGCATCACATCTGAAATCATGTCAGATCTGTAAATCAATGTTTGGAGCCAATGATCCAACATATTATAAGTGGAGGCAACTATTTCTACCCGTTTGAAGTGGGGAGAACTAGATTTTGCAAAGTAAAAAGATTAAATTTGTCAAAGATCACGTACTAATTGAGAAAACAATCAATAGCTAAATAATAGGTTGACAACAAACCATATCTTTCCTGAAACTCTGGCGTGCTCTGTAAGAATTCCAATCCAGGATGAGTTGCCAACAGCTCTCTAAGGACAGGTTTAAAATCTTCCTGTGATGAAGTTAGTGAACTCAGACATGAATTGATAAACAAATTAAGCGAATAAATAAAGGACCCTCAAAAGTTGTTACTGATGAAGATATATGAAAACCAATTTGAATTACCATAGCCAAACTCCATAAAACAATATGTTAAAAAAATATATAGACCTCAGGCAGAAACAACATCATAAAATATTGAATTAAAGAAAACCACAACACATTTACAATGAAACAAAATAAAAACTTGAAAAGCATTACAGACAAAAGCACCTGAGTGAGGTACTTGAGATCTGGTTGCTTTAGAATCGAATATATCTGGGTTACCGTATCCATTGTCAGCATGTTGCCATTGATCCAATAATCAACAAATACATCCCTACAAACAAGTTAGAAGCTAACTTAAATCGATATTACAACAAAAATGTTTGCAAGGGCCAACTCCACTTAACACTTTTACAAGATAAACTACAGCGAATCAGTAGTAAAATATAATTATTGCCTTCATTAATGGCAATCTTCTCCAGAAAAGCTAGTGCCTCAATATAACTAAAGACAGAATACTATGAAATGTAACCAATAATTTTACGTTGAACACATAACAAACAAATCAGAACTGCAATCCAAGTAATTTGATTGGTAAGTGCTCACAAATTAATATTTATATACTTCAAAAAGTACTTGCTTCATTAACACCTGCCAAAAGATTAGTCAACATCAAGAGTCTAATTGAAAGGATCTCAAGAATAAGATTATAAACCCTGTTGTTATCATAGTCAATAAACAAATTGTGACACTCTCACCACTAATTTCGTCAATGTACAACAAAATGGCATACCTTGTCACAAAACCAGTGTTATTGACATCAATCTTTCTGAAGAGAGCTGTGGAGAAGAAAGAAGGTAGCTTGCAGATTTCCTTGGTAATCAATTTAAATTCTGACATACAAAAGTAAAGGAAAAGAAAAAGATTAAAAGAATGTTCTAGAAATATCAATTGTAGTGATATTCTATGCACATCTCACCTTGAATCTGCAGTCCATTTGCGTGGCCACTGAAAAATTGATTGATCCGAAACAAACATTGTTCTTTTAGTTCATTTGGAGGTGGACGCCCATTCTGGAAGTAAAACTGCAAGCATTTCACATATCTATATTAGAATTTATAACCTAATTTTCCCTCAGAAAACAACTTTGGCAAAGTAAGCACAAACAATGATTGGTTTCCAGATGCTAATAGCAGCAAAATAGAAACAGGATCTCTCTTTTTTATTATTCCATTTTCCTTCTTCTAAGAACGAGGGAACCAGATTAATAAAACAAAAGACACAGTTTTCCAAACCTGAGGTATCAACTCTCTCACTGGCTCGCTAACCACTTTCAGAGGAGAACCTAAGTTTGACGGCCCAGACCTCTGCTTCACCACACGAGGGGAACCAGATGTGCTCCTTGGTGAAAGCGGTGGTGCACTACCAGCAGGAAATAAAGAGGGCAATGAATTGGTAGCAGAAGCATTTGGACTAGAAGAGTTCCCAGGGACATTCAAGGGACCTGCCTTTGCATCATTAATCAATGACGTCACCTAGCCATAACAGGAAATAAAAGAGAAGTAGTTAAGCAATTATGTCACTGACAACCGTATTTCAGAGAAACATTAAAAATGGTGTGTTCCATATACATGCTCCAGAAATTAAGTTATGAAAGTAAAACAATTTTAAGGCATAAGCATCCTTAAGAAATTGATCATTGACTGGATGACTAGCCATTCCATTTTAATAACTGAAGTTAGCATAATTTTAATCTAACAAAATACGTGTTATGCTTGCAACAGAGTAAAGAGTTTAAATTTATAACAGGAAATGGCAACCAGATTTTGATGTAGCAAAGCATCAGAAAAAATGTGATTAAATCTTCGTAATAAAGAGACTCTAGTATCACCATTGAATATCATAATTTCTAGTCATACTCAGTCTTGCACAAGTTCAAATGATAGTCACGTGGTAATCCATTAATAGAGCTATTAGCTACTAACTGCTATCCCCAATAATAAATTGATATTATCATAGTCAAAGCCAACCATTGGAGTGAACACCCACACCAAATGCCATAAACAACATCGCCAAAAAATCTCACCATCACTCAAGCAGAGATCACCACCAATAGTGTAATATTTCATATTTCAATCAGATATCAAAAATGATCCTGCCTCTTAACAAAAAACTGCCAACTTGAATTCATCCAGATATAAAATAAGTTCCAACTGCTTCTCCAATAAGTTTTAGGTTGAAATTTGCTGTTATTAAGTCAAATATTGCTTCAAAGTGATCTACTTTTCTAGATTTCATCAATTCTAAAGTAGCAAAACCACCATTGACCACAAGATATGCCATCAGTATCAATTTCCACTCCAAACGAAATTTTTCCTCATCGGCTACTATTGCAGTTCTGTCCACTAGCTTTAAGAAATAACAAATGCCCTCTACTCCCTTCAAGCTTGTTTACAGCCCTTCATATTATTCCTTTCCCATAGACATTGTTTTCCGCTTTCCACAAAATCAACGTCATTGCTGTTGTTGTCGCTCCCCACACAAACCAAGCGCTCAACCAACTGAAAATTAACTGACGGAAGTAGCAAACGCCAGTAACTTCCTCAATGGAGAAAATAGGTTAAATTATCATTAAACAAACCCAGTACCCACTCAATAAATTTAGCCCAATATGTTATCAACTACCATCGTAATACAGCCAACACTCAAGCAAATACAATATTTTATCAAGTAATTATAAACACAACGAGCAGCACCTCAAAAAAATATACCAATGAATTCCTATAAACAACATAAATCAAACATACACAAAATCAAACCTTTTAAATCGAACAGCTAGATTATGCGTGAAAAGATTACCAGCTTATTCGCATCAGGCAGCGAAAGCCACTGGTAAAATAGCTTCTGCGCGAAGTCTGGGTTCGATTTAACCACAAAGGGGGATAACTCCGATAATTGCAACAAGTCCGCGTCCAAACATGTCATGTCTCCAACAACACTTTCCATACTCATCTAAAAACTCAATCGATAGACACGTATACGATCTAGTTTAGTTTTTAGAAAGAAAAAAAACTTGATGAAAATAAAGCAATAGATTACAAGTCGAAGCTCGAAAATCAAATTGTTCAATGTCTATAAATCGATTGTAAGAAACTGAAAATACAGAAACGAAAATGCAAGATTTGAAAGCTTTGAAGGAAAAGAAACCCTACATCTTCCGGAAACCAAGGGATATATTTTCTCTTTTTTCTTTCTCGGAAGAAGTTTGAGATGGAGAGGTAATTAGCGAGAAAGAAAGTGAGGGAAAGTGAAGGAAAATTAAAGCGAGATCGGTGCTATTCAAGAGGGGATTTAAGGGAATGCAGACATTGGTTTTTGTTTTGGAAAATAGCTTGTGGAGGTGGTTGAATCATCCATGCGCGTGAAAACTATGCGGTCTCGGTCACGTGACAAAAACGTGTGATGCGTACTCATTTTTTCATTTTCTCGTTTCGGAAACTTTTTCAGTAGTTTGTTAAGCAAAGTCATACTTGGATAACTCGAAGGCTTCTTGGACGTAAAATCTTAAGAGCCAATTTTTAGGATATTTTCGTTAAAGTCCCGTGTTTTGCATTTATTTTACTTGAGATGAGACTTTCAAGAATTTTACAACGTATTACTCATATCTTTAGATGAAATAGTTGTTAATTTGCCTTAAAAAATATCATTAAGTCAAAATTAACTGCAATAAAAAAAAATACACTTTTATCTTTAAAAATAAAGTGCCCTATTTATCTTATATAAAATTATTTACAAGATTGCTGTTATATTAATTAAAAAGATCAAGCCCTTCATGTGATGATATATTTTTTTTTTCTTTTTTTTAGTACTAATCGCATTTTAACGAGGCATTTTATTGAAAATTTTGATAAATAAATGTATGGCGTAGTTTGAAATTTTTCGTAACAACATGCAACTTTTATTTTCAAATTAACTAAGAATATAATTATAATTAACTTTTTTATTTAAAAATATTTAAATTTTTATTTAAAGGATAGAGAAGTGAGCATTTATCATTCAACTAATTCGTAGAGTTTCATGGATTGAAAAATTTGATCCTACAACTGGTGAGAAGTTAATCTCCATAATAAGAAGTGTGCCTTATAATTGAAATAAGAAATTCAAACATATTACATAAATAACGATTGTAAACAATATCATAGCAAGAAATTAAAGCCATTATGATACTACTAAATTCAAGCTCATGATCAAAGCATAAAGTTACAATCAAAATTTTGTAATAATTTACTTCCGAGAGAGAAATGTCTATTTTCAAAAAGGAAGAGTTATCATATTTGCTTTAAATTAATCTACCTATTGTCTAGTTGATCTCGACCCTTAAGAAAAAGACGGAGAAGAAACAACTAATTTACTAATTTTATAATTTAATTAAAAGATTATTAGAATTAATTTTGGAATATCAAAGCCAGTTTATACACACACATCCGCACGTATGGAACACACAATTTTAATGGACAGAGAATTGTATTTATATTTAAATTAAAAAAATAAATTAAGAGAATAAGCATGCAGTTGAAATAAAGCATGTTTGTATATACTTTTCATCCAAAGTGTAATAAATGTAAATAATAAGGATTATATTGCATTTTTCTTGCTTATAAATATTTTATTCCAAACAATTAACAACCACGGTTTTATATATAACTATAATTTAGTAATATTCTTTCGCATTTATTATGGCTCATTCATCTTTCAAAGACAACATCTCCAAAGCCAAATAAGATTCATTTGCTTTATTTTGATTTTTTTATAAAAAGGAAAGACTGAGCGTGGGCCCCTTGTTTTAAAAGTAAAAGGTTCAGAAAAAATATTTCCATTCTTGGTTAGAAAAATATTTTTTGAACAAAAATAAACGAAACTTTTAAAATTGAAAAACTCTCACATTCAAATTAAATTTCTCACATATTCTCACAATAATATTTTTTAATCTACAACAACACAACCTAATTAATGATGGCAGAACTTATTCAATCCAAATAAATTTCAAAAACTTCTCAAATTATAAGTTTGTATCATTCTTTTTAACTATTTTGAATTATTTATGTAAAATTTAAAAATTTTAACAAAATAAATATTGTATGAATTAGTTTAGATATTATATTATAATTTTAATATGAAAAGATAATAATATTGATTACAAATGGGATATTTTTTATCGCAAAATTATCATTAAAAATTTGTGGACACTTTTAAAATTTATTGATTTAAGAAGTAGAATTAACTAATTTTAAAAGTATAAATTTAATTTATTTTAAAAGTAAAACTTAACTGATTTCAAAAATAAAAATTTATCTAATTTTAAAAGTTATGTTTTTTTGTTCAACGTCCAAATATAGGTTTATGCCTTACTAAACTAAATATATGCTATTATTTTCCTTTTATACTTTTAAAAAGTTGAATTTAAACATGCTTTTAATATAATTTAAGTAATTTTTATATAATTAAACTAATTTTGTATTTTGTATTTTCAAATGTATGTAAAGTAATGATAGCTTGTGTAATTTTGAAGACAGTGACATCGAACTATTTTCTTGCTGCGATGATGATATCGCATGTGCAAAAGAATTAATAGTTCAATTTCACAACAATAAAGTCTTGAGTATTTTCCTAAATGCTCATCAAATAATCCCTTATTCATTAATGGTGTCTAACAAGTCAGAATCAATGGTTTCAAACCAATTCGATTTAGCTTAAAAAATCAAAAAGAATAGAATTGATCGAAATCAGCAACTATGACGATTTGGGTCGGGCCAGTTTAATAGTTTACAGTAGATTAAACAAGTTTAAAATTAGAGATAAAACGTTTAACATGTTGATATAGGACAATTTTGATTCATCAAACGGTTCAATTTTGGTTTTAGTTCCTAGCCAATTTCGATTTTGATTCGTAGCATGAATCTTTTAGATTAATTTTTTTAATTTAATTAAGATAAATAAAAAATATTTTTGAAATTTTGAAAATTATATGAAAAAATACCTTTAAGTATAAAATTTTAGTAATTAATTAAAAAATACAATGAGGGGATGTTTTAGCCTAAATCTCATAAATTTGTTGACATTCAATCATATATTATAACAATGATCAAAAGATATAATAAATTAATTAAAAATTATTATAAAAGGGAGAACATTAGACTTTACCTTACTAAAAATTATTAAATTTAAATGCTAATCATAAGGAGATAGTTGAATGTTGTCATTCCTCATCTTTATTGTCTTCTTCTTAATCCTATTTATAGTTAAAGTCAGCTGTAAGAGCTAATTATTACTAAAGTTGTTACAATCTTTTTTTTTTATGTTAATCTTGTTAGTGTTGTATATCTTAAAATTATCTTAGTTATCGATTTTAGATACATTGTATTGAGTTACTGTAATAATATATACTGTATACATTTTTATTAATAAAAAATTTATTTCAATTTATATGTACATGTTACATTTTCTATCTAATCGTACTAATAATAAAATATACATATAAAATATTTAAGATAATTAAATTATCTAAAAGGTTCTTTATAGAAGCAATATCGACTGGGTATTGATATTACAATGTAGGCAATGTCTTCAATGATATATCATGAGATAATATTAGTGCGAAAGATATGATAGTCATATCATTAGGATATTAATGTAGAATAATAGTAAAAGAACTATTATTTGAATGTGACTAAAGTTATGATGAATCACACAAATGCATATTGTTAATAATTTATCATTAAATTATATAAGTGTGTTAACTACTTCTTAGACCTACGACATCATCGTTAATCGGTATAACTACACATGGTTCATATAATATATAAATACGAGACTAATTATATCTTCTACATAAAAGTCAATTTAGTTATGTGTTGTTTATATCAAGAAGCAAATAATTATTAGATGGAATCTGTTAACTCAATATAAAAAATTTTGAGGTACCATTGACTCAATCTAAATTTGAGTTTTTAATTAAATATTAATAAATAAGTAAAACTAAAGTTTTTAGTCAAAGTACAAATGTCATACGAAGAGTTCGTAGTAATAAGTTCAACTAGTATTAACTAATTATCTGAATATAATTAAATTTAGCATTTTGACATTCATAAGCCCTAATTTAATTAGGATTAGACGAACAAAAGGAGACTATTCACACAAAAACTTATAATTAGTCATAAAAAGTTCGATAAAATTTTTTTTATTATAATTTAGGGGTCATAGCACATTATTATACGTTAACTATAGTCATTGAGAAATTGAATGGTTCGAAATGAGATCGATTTCAACTTACGACTAATATCATAATGAACCTAAGAGGTCACGATATAAACTTCAACTTATTTTTGCTATTAAAAAGAGTAAACAATATCTACAAAAAAACTATCACTCTCAAAGATATTATTTAACCAAAAAGTTATAAATGGTTTACGCATTAAATGATTTAACGAATCAAGAACTTGAAAAATTAACTCGGTTATAATTTAAAATAAGTTATAATATTTTATTAATATTTAAAAATATAAATAAATTTAGTCAAAATAAATTTGATCAAATTTAGAATCAATTTGTGATTTTCTAATGATTAAGGGCCTAAATAATATTTTATATTTACTATTAAAAAACTTGTTGAAGAAGTTTTAGGACCTATTTGTCTTTGTTAAAAAAGGCTAAAGACATCATGATAAATGAGAAAAAATATAAATAGGCTAATTTTTTATTTTTTAGAGAATTAATTCATTATTTTCCATAATCTTCTTCAAGCTCTTTCTCTCTCTACATATGGCCAAATAAGAAAAAAGAAAAGGTATCTAATTCTCTTAAAGACACTGAATTTTTAGTGTTACTTTTTATTAATTATTATTAAGAGTTAGTGATTTTAATTAAAAGTTTGATTATGCCTTAAACTTACATATAATGAAACTCACGAAGATTTTTGTAATTTGCATACTTTCATCACTCATAAATCTAATATCTAAAATACATTTATATCTCTAATACCTCTGAGCTATTATATTTTTACGCGAGTCCAATGTCCTACTGCTCAAACTGAATGCACTTTTTAATAAAATCGTAGATATTAATAGTGTAAAAAAATCTCATATCATTCTTGATAAAATAGAATAAAATTTATGATTTTTCTTCAACTATTTTAAAATATTAAAATTTATCTCTAGTTCAACAGTTGAACCTTGCATGTAGTATGATAAATCGTTAAATAATGATGACACTCTTTTTGATCTCTTGTTAACTTTTATATACATATTAAAATCACTACTAGAAATAATAAGAGCTAAGAAAGAGGAAGAAGAGTTCTCTTGATCAGTAAATATAGAATTATCTGTAAAATACTTAATCTCGTACAAGTGAAAAATATTTAAAAGATTGAATGATAAATTTTTCATATATTGATAGATCCATCTTTAAATTTTGTGACTCAAATATTTGGAATCATTTAAATTTAAAAATGAATAAATTATTCTATAAAGTTTCACAACTAAAAATCTTCATTTTAGAGTTTAAACATAATGCAATGTAATATAAAAATAGTATGTCATCATAATACTTTCTAAATTTATTTACCACGATTGATATTATCCTGACGAAAATCGAATGTTTTATGTATTATTTAAAAATACATAAAATATTATATAATATAAAAATTATATAATATGTTGTTAGATAATATTGTCTAGATAAAAGTTTTATTACTTTTTTTAGTGTTGATAAAAACTGTGAAATAATTTTTGTAACTCAAAAATACTTTTCAATTAATTCATAACCATTCATTTTCATATTTTTAAATTTCATAATTAAAATTTAGTAGTAAAAATATTTTGTGCATTTTATAGGTAAAGTTCTGCTTCATTGGTATACCTAAAATTAATTTTTTTCGTACCTTAACCCGTGTTAATGGCACATCCCTAAATAATTGGGCTACAGTAGAGCTAATTTTAAATGAAGAACAACACTTTTAATATCATTAATTGTTGGTTTTATTATTTTATAACTATTATATATATATAATATGTGACAAGTATATTTATTATGAAAAAAAATTTCTTTTAAATTTGGGTTTAATGCGTATCTGAGAAGAAGAATAGTAGTTTGTGTTATTAGATGCATTATTGAATAAAATATAAAAATTTCTATCTGCAATTCTAAAATTTTATATAATGTTCTTAATAAATTTTACAATAGTTCTAACATTATGTGACAACTCAAAAGGTTTAAATCTTATAATTTTTTTATTTAATCATCAATTTTCATCATTCTAACAACAAGTAATACAAATATAATACAAATTATTAATAATTATTTAATTATTAGATGTCAATGAAAATATAAAGTTATTTAATTTTAAAATGATAATTAAAATTTATTTCGTTTTTTAAAATTTTTTAAGTGCATGTATTCATGCTGTGGTTCCAGATATTTTTTTAAAAGTTAGTTGATGTTGTTGCATCATTTCAATAAAATGTAAAGATTCACTTTGTATAAGTAGTTAATTATTTATAATCAATTATTACAAATTGTATCTCTAGACACAATAAGATCAAATGAAAATTATCACTTACTATTTTACATGTTGTTTTAATTTGTATTTGTCTATATAAATTTTTTAAATATCCAAAATATTTTTTATTTATGTGTCTTTTAAGAGTACCTAATCCATCCTCTTTTTTGTACACGTATATTGCACTACAAAGTTTATATCTTATTATATCAAACTCGATATTTTTTTTCAAAAACTTGTCACATAATAGAGTTAAGTTGCCTACTTTAGCTACTACCAATAGTTGTAACTTTTGTTAAATTTGTTGTATTATGAGAAGGTTATTTTTTTAAATATTTTTATAATATTCGAATGAAGACATTAATTCATCGATATCATAAGAAAATTCATATGATCCTTGAGGTGAGTGATGTGCTATTTTAATTTAACAACTAAAAGTTAATATTTAATTAATTTTTAATTTAATTTAATTTATTCTAACTTTTTAATGCAAAAATTAAATTTAATTTTAACTTGTTAACGTAATAATTTAAATCAATTCTAACTTTCTAACACAAAAATAATAAAATTTAATAATAATAAAATATAATATAAATAACTTTAATTAAATTAAATTAAATAAATAATAATTAAAAAACTAACAATAATAATTAATTATCAACTAAAAAATATAAATAATTAACTTTCTAACACGAAAATTTAAATCAATTCCAACCTTCTAACACAAAAAATGATTAAATTCAATAATAATAAAATATAATATAAATAATTCTAATTAAATTAAATTAAATTAATAATAATTAAGAAATTAAAAATAATAATTAATTATTAGTTAAAAAATATAAATAATTAACTTTTCAATATAAAAATTTAAATCAATTCTAACTCTCTAATACAAAAATAAATAAATTCAACACTAATAAAATATATTATAAATAATTTAAATTAAATAAATAATAATTAAAAAACTAATAATTCTAATTAATTATAACTAACAAAATTTATT
>JAWDEX010000009.1:2757307-2773535 GCA_035221805.1 Trichilia hirta | reverse complement strand
AATTCTAATTAATTATAACTAACAAAATTTATTTAAAATTAATAACTAAAAACAATAATAAATAAGTAAACAAATAACAATACAAGTAACAAAATTTAAAATAATTAATAAAAATAAATTAATTAAATACTAACTTAAATTTTTAAATTAATAATTTTTAACTTTTAAAATTAAGTTATTAATAACAAAAATTTAACAATTAATTTTATAATAACTCTAAATTTTTAAAATTTAATGAATAATTAAATACTAACTTAAATTTTAAATTAATAAAAAAATTAAATTACTAACTTCTAAATTTTAAAATTTAGAACTTAATAATAAAAATTTAATAATTAGTTAAATACTAACTTAAATTTTAGAATTAATAAAAAATTAAATTACTAACTTTTAATTTTTAAAATTAAGTTATTAATAAAAAAAATTTAACAATTAATTAATAGTAACTCTAATTTTTAAAATTTAACAACTAAAATTAAAATTTTAATAATTATTTAAATGCTAATTTAAATTTTAAATTAATAACTTCTAAAATTTAAAATTTAGTACCTAATACTAAAAATTTAATAATTAATTTAATATTAACTTAAAATTTTAAATTAATAAAAATTAAATCACTAACTGTTAAAATTAAATTATTAACAGCAAAAATTTAACACTTAGTTTAATACTAATTTTTATTTATAAAATCCAATAATTAATAACTACAAAGTTAATAATTAATTAAATGCTAAATCTAGTCTTCTAAATAAAAGAATTTAATAAATAAATTAAATTAAATAATATATACTAATACAATATAATTACTAATATTGAATTGCCAATTATTAAATATTTTAGGAGTAATTGTAATTTATTGAGATTTGATAGTTATTAAAAATTTTAAAAATAAAAAGAATAATGTGTTAAAATTGAATGAAAATATGAAATAGATTAAGGGGAAGGGGTATTTATACAAATGAGACAAGAGTTGAGGGAGATTTAAATGTTACAATTGCAACGATGGCAGACACTGGCAGGCTGCTGTCTGCCTCTTATTGTTGCTACTTGTATATATACATATATGTGTATGTCTTTCTCTCTATATATCTATATCTATATATTATATTTTTTTATTATTTTTTAATTGGCATGGACTAGCTATTTGAATCGGACTGACCTGTCGATTTAACCATCAGTTCATGTCCAAACGTTTTTTGGGCCCATAATGGGCTGGGACTTCGATTTTAAATTGGCAAAATTGGCACAATTCATCTACTTAGGCTCAATTTTTAACGCTCAATTTTTAACGGGTTAGGTCAATCCGATTCATTGGCAACTCGCCACGATAAATATCTATATTATTTATTATAATTAATTATTTTAATAAATATTTAGGATAATGCACAAGACTATTATTATAATATATTGAAAAAAGCCAAAGGTTAAAATTTTGGATGAGATACTTTATAGTGATAAACTTGTAAAAAAGATAAATAAATTGATTGAGATTTTTTAACTTTTCTCAATGCACTACAACAATTGTGTATTATCTGATAAATAAATTGATTGATATTTTTTAACTTTTCTCAATACACTACAACAATTGTGTATTATCTTAAATGTTTATTAAAATAATTATGATGAATAAAAAATTATTTAATGAATATTTAAGATAGTGCGTTAGACTTTATAATATATTGAAACTGAACTCTTAATTCTTATGCGTGTCTATTCTGATTAAAGAACTTTGAAATTTGTGTAATATTGTGTTTACCATTAAATTTGTGGGTTGATTAAATTTGAAAAGTATAAATAATTGATTTGAATTATTCACTCAAATTATATTTATTAAAATATATTTAATTATTTAATTCTAGTTTAATTATTGTTTGTTGTGACTTGTAAATAAATTATATGAAACTGTTTAATTTATTCAATTCTAATTTAATTTATTTATTAAAAATAAATTGTGTGATGTAAGATTGATGGATATGAAACTGTTTTGTATATAAAAGATATTTATCAATCTTATTCATTTTCATTGGCATATTAAGGTGAATATGCTACTTTTACAAAACAAATATGGTATAACTAATAAATCATTATAACAATAAATATAACATAGTTAATAAATTATTGTAATAAAAAGAGAATGAATATACATAATCATCTACTATAAATTTAATATGATATAACTGATAAATTATTATAATAAAAATATATATGACAATCAATATGATATAATTGTAATATAGTCTGTATACTAATTAACTTTCAGTGCATCCTATCTAATATATTTGGTGTTGACAACATCGTCATTACAGCTAGAAAGTGGTTAGATTTTCGTAATCTTACCAACCATCATTAATCTACATACATTTAAAAATAAAAAAAATTAGTTAATTTACATAAAAATTACTTAACCCATATTAAAGCATCCCCTAAGTAAGTAAAACTATCATAAATAGTAAATAAATTAGACTCCTAAAGTAATCAAAATAATTTATATTGTATTGTCATTATTTAGAAGTTATTTTAGTTGCACTTAGAGGTGGCTATTAGTATTATATGCCATAAAATCATTTATATTGTCAATTTTAGGCACATTATATTTAGTTATTGTAATAATATGTATTGTATATATATTTTATTAATAAATAAATTATTTTAATTTATGTGTATATGTTACTTCTTTTATCTAATCATACTAATGATAGAATATGCATACGAAATATTCAAGATAATTGGATTATCTAAAATATTCCTTACGAAAGTAATATTTACTGGGCATTGATATTATATTGCAAGTATACTAAATATCTTCGATGAATAAAATGAGATGATATTAGTACGAGTAATATGATAGTTATATCATTAAGACATTAATGTAGAATAATAATTAAAAAACTATTATTTAAACATGACTAAAGTTATGATGAATCACATAAATATATATTGTCAATTATTTATTATTAAATTATACGAGTGTGTTAACTATTTTTCAAACATAAGATGTCATAGTTATTAATCGGTATAGATACATATAGTTTATATAGTGTATAAATACGAGACTAATTATATCTTATATACAAAAATTGATTTGATTATGTGTTATTTATATTGAGAAGTAAATAATTATTAGATGTAATCCGTTAACTTTACATAAAGGATTTCGAAATACCATTAACTCGGTCTAAATTTAAGTTTCAGTTAGATATTAGTAAATGAATAAAAATAAAGTCTTTGGCCAAAGTATAAAAGTCATACAAAGAGTTCATAATAATAAGCTCAGTTTGTATTAACTAATTATCTGAATATAACTAAATTTAGGATTTTAACACTCATGAGTCTTAATTTAGTTGGGATTAGAAGAATAAAAAGAGACTATTTACACAAAAACCTATAATTAATCATAAAAAATTCGATGAAAATTTTTTTTTATTATGATTTATGAGCTATAGTACATTATTAGATGTTAATCATAATCGTTGAGAATTTGAATGATTCGAAACGAAATTGATGAGATCGATTTCAGCTCAAGACTAATATCATAATAAATCTGAGAGATCATGATACGAACTTCAACTTATTCTTATTATTAAATAGAGTAAATAATATTCGCAAGAAAGTTAACACTCTTAGAGATGTTATTTGACCATAAAGTCATAGACAATTTACTCGTTAAATAGTTTAGCAGATCGAAAGTTTAAAAAATTGGCCTAATTATAATTTAAAATAAGTTATAATATTTTATAAATATTTAAAAATATAAATAAAAATAAAATAAATTTAATAAAAATAAATTTGACCAAATTTAGAGTTAATTTATAATTTTTTAAAATTTGAGAGCTTGTGTGATATTTTATGTTTACTATTAAAAATTTTTTTGAATAAGGCTAGAGATATTATGATAAATGAAAAAAATATAAAAGGCTATTTTTCAATTAAAATTTCGATTTTTCATATTCTTCTTCTTCAAGCTCTCTCTCTCTCTCTTTAAGCGGTTAAGCAAGAAAAGGCTGAGAAATCTAATTTTTTAGAAACATCAAGTTTTTGGTGTTAATTCTTCATCTTTTAATCACTAAAGGTTAGTATTTTTGAATTAATTTGATTAATTTCACTTAAATTGCCTAAAAATGTGCCAAAAATATACTTATACTTAATTTTAATGTTAGCATGCATTCATCAATTATAGTGACGAATCAACCCAGCCTAGTTTGTGAAAATAAAGCTCTTTACGATTAACATGTCGGGCTGATTTAGGCATGCATAGTAGTTAATTCTCGTACAATAAACAAAAAAAGACTGGCATGACTTATGAGGCTCGACCCATACAGGCCCTTACTAAGCCTAGCCTATGGGCTTTATTGTGTTGGGTTAGCAGGTCCAACTTGTCGGCCAGGCTTTCAAGCTAAGTTAGTTGGCCTCATATTTAAGTAATAATAATTTATATAATATTTAAATGATAAATTTAAATTATTATTTTAATAACTTTATATTTAAAAATATTATTTAAATAATAAATATATAATATAATTATAAGCGAAGCTAAAGGTTCGCACGAGATGAGCTAAAGTCTATCAAAGGTCTAGTTCGTGCTAAATTTTTACTATTTAAAAGCCAGCCCAGGGTAGATTGATCTGTTCATAGACTGACCTGACCCATTTGCAACCTTTAGTTGCCTTTATCTCTTTTTTGCTTGCTATTTGAAGGTTACTTGTCTTAATATGCTAAATATGTATAAGATTGTTGTGAAAAGAAAAAAACAAAAAACTTTGTTCTTATAAGTTGATTGATGTTGATTCTTATTTCACAAATGCAATTTAAGTTATTTAAATTGAGTATTGTGGTTATTAGAATTTTCGATTCCCAAGTTTTTTTTTTCTTAATACACCTTAAACTGCATAATAATAAAAATACAAAAGTTAGCAAATTTAATATTCAATCAAGGATTTTTTTTATCTACGATCAACCAAGGTAAAATTACACATTTGATTAAGGCAAAATAGTGCATTCAATCAATTAAGGTAAAATAAGTAAAACAATGTATTCTAAATATAAAAAACAACATCCAAGTAAATTTATCATTTCGAAATCAATTTAATTCCTACTTTTATAATCGACATATATTTGAAATCAATTATATTTCTACTTTTAAAATTAATTTAGTTCATACTTTCAAAATCAATTTAAATTTTACTTTCAAAATTAGATATATTCGTACTTCTAAAATTAATTTATTTTGTATTGTCAAAATCATTAAATTCATACTTTTAAAATTAGATTAATTCTTAGTTTCAAAATTAGTTTAATTTCTACTTTTGAAACTGTTTTAATTTCTACTTTTAAAATCAGTTTAATTTTTTAAAATCAGTTATATTTTAATTCCTACTTTTAAAATTAGTTATATTTTAATTTCTACTTTTGAAATTATTTTAATTCTTACTTTTAAAATCAGTTATATTTTACTTTAGAAATTAGTTTAATATTACTTATGAAATCAATTATATTTTTACTTTCAAAATCACTTAAATATACATTTAAAATTAATAATATTCTCACTTTCAAAATTAGTTTAAACAAAACTTTAAAATTATTGGAATATAACTTCAAAATCAATTTAACTAATTTTAATTTTGAAAGTGATGGAAATTTTCTAAATAAGCTTTTTTTTAAAGGATGACCCATTCATAATCAATATCATTATTTTTTACATTTAAATTATAATACAAAAATTTTACACAAATAAATTAAAATTCAAATAAATGAGATAAACTTATGTGTTTGAGAAATTTGTGAAGTCTAAATTATTTGTGTAGTGATGCTATCAATTGGGTTTTGCTACCGTCAATATAAAATAATACAATTAAAAAATTAAAAGAAAATGAGGGATTTATTTTTAATGATACAATAAACATTATATTGATAGTTTTAAATGTGAAAAATTTTTGTTCAAAATTTAAAAATTTTTTAGTTAAAAATGCAATTTCTTTCCAAAAAAATATATTTTTAGTTTAATTTAAAAAATTATTTTAACATTATCTTTTTTGCAAATAATGAAAAATATGCGATCATTTTTGTCCATTTTTCACACAAACGCAGTGAGTTTCGAGATGCTCATAACCGAGTGTCGTGGTGAACTTCTTCTCGACGTAAGAGGTTCGTGGGCAAGCCTACTCATCGAAGTGCCTACGGCGCAAGAGAGAGAGAGAGACAACAAAAATATCCTGATCGAATTCGTACTAAAAGAATTCGAATAATTCGAATTCGATCCGGATTTAAGAAAAAATCCCGATATACTGATCCCGCATGTGAATCAGGACCGAACTGGGTTAACCCAAAAAAGGGGGCCGGGCAACCGCATGGATAAATTTACTCTCATTTCTTCTCGACAACCCAATATTTGAAGCTGAAAATCCCTTATTCCGTCTCTCTGGACCAAACCAAAATCCGTAATTTCTTCCTTCGCTCTAAATCCATCGAAGTTACGGAGGTGAAAATCCCTAATTTTTTCCTTCTCTCTCTAAATGCATCGAAGTTACAGGGTGAAAATCCGTAATTTGTTCCTTCTCTCTCCAAAATCCCTAATTTCTTACTTCTCTCGCCAAATTCATCCAATTTACAGAGGTGAAAATGGCTTCGCTATTAACAACGGCAAGAATTGAGTCTTCGATCTCCTCTCATATTATTGGTTGTCATATTTTTTTCAGGTTCTTGTTGGGGTGTTGGGAAAAGAAAAATATAATAATTATGGGTTTAATGTTGTTTTAGGTCCTGGGTTATTTTGGTATAGTAAAAGGAACTTTTAATTTTGGTTGTATTGATTCAAAATTTTAATTTCAAAATTGTCTGAGATGAGATTATGAAAATTTGTAACTAAGATGAAGAAGGTCTATTGTGAAAATTAGAAATTTCACCCATATTAAAATGTTTTCGGATATCTATATTTGAAATATCGCACCGGATCCATGCCCCAAAATCCGGATATTTATCCGGATTCTGCAATATCCGGCCCGGATTCGGGCTTTCGCCCGAGGGATAGGCTCTGACAGTAGGTTCCTGTGTGTTTTGGGTACTACACTGGTTGCAGAATGAGTCAATTTTGTAAATTGCCAGTCTTAAACTACAATTTCGCCTCTCCCGTCCATTTCTAGGTACCCGAAGTCTAAAATTTTATAAAACATGAACGAAAATTCGTATTCTGAGGCTGAAGCTTTGGATCTCTTGAAGCAATTGGAACATATTCTGGAATCCGATCCCTTGATGTAAGTAATACTGTTACACATTTAAAGATTGCTGAATTAGCTACTTTGATGATCTACTTCTGTTTGGTTGCAAAGAAAGATGAGGAAAGGGAAAGGAAACTGAATTCGTGCTATTTGTTTTTTTCGTATGTGTTTCCCTTTCAAATGTTAGTAGGATGCGTTAATAAAGTAGAAATTTAGGTCTGATCTAAAAAATTCTGTACTGTACTCGATCAAAATGTTAAGCTTGAGCTTAAGTTGTAGTTCTTGAACCAGCTTTGCTTTGTTTATTTATTTACCTTGCAATCCCATCATTTTAGCATAAAGGTTTTACCATTTGTGGAGTCCACTTAATTTATCTAAAAACCAGGCCAATAATTATTTTACAGTGTTGTGTTCCTGTATTTGTATAGTTGTATACAATTGCAAGGTTCCTTATTCTTGTGTGTTATACGACCTTGGCCATTTCTTTTATATTACTTTTGCATTGTGAAAACTTTGTTCGTACTGTATAGCATGGAAATTATTTGAACAGTGAAGTAACCTACACAGAGAACATACGTAATTCGAATTAATAATGCACTGTTCACATTCCTTTTTTTTCTAAAAAAATCTTTAATTTTTGCTCTTTTTAGTCACAAGGTGGTAAATAGTATGGTTTGAAATCTCTGTTGAGATTTTCCTACGAAAATTTCTCATATGCATTTTTTCTGTGGAGATTTTCTTTTGAAATTTTTTTCAAACACGTTTTTGTTGAGTTGTCACATTGCTGGCTTAACTGAATATGTCGGCTGCATATGATCACAGTGATGAAGTAGGATTTATTCACCCATCCCAGTTTGCCTTATTGGAAGCAGAGATAGGTGATTCCCCTGGCTCGCAAGAAGCTTTGGAGTATGAAACTAATTATTTTTGGAACAGAGATCATAAGTTGGGCATTTCGACTCAAATAATTCTTCCATTGTATAAGGCAGCTAAACATGCATTTATGGCTGCACTTAGACAATACAAGACATCTGGCAAATCTGGAGATATCATTCTGGAAAGTGAAGTTATGATTCATAGCAGGGTTGTATTGTTGCTAAGCTGTGATTTTGGTACTGCTTGGAATTCCAGGTTCTTCCTGCTCTTTCCGATGCTTGTTGCACTTTTTTTTTGAAAAAAAATTATTTTGTTGTGGTTATGTAATTCTTATGATGCTTACCTCAATCGTCAAGCTTGTAAAGAATTGTTCATCATCTTCTTGCATTCAATTTGTTGCTGTATTTGATCTTGACCCCTAGTTAATTACTACCACACAGGAAGTTAATTGCATCAAAGAAGCAACTCTTGCCAATATTTATGGATGAACTTCGTTTGTCAGCTCTTGTTCTATCATATTCACCCAAAAGTGAACAGGCTTGGAGTCACAGGTATCATTTTTAAATTGGTCTTACTTTATTTTCTGCAAGTTCAGAGTTTGAAACGTCTGTCATTTTGTGGCCTTAAGGCTACCATTGCACCAAAGAGATACCATTGCTGACTTGGTGAGTAACAAACATTGCGGAACTTTCTTTTTCCAAGTTGTCTGATGCATTTGTCTTCTCCTTTCTACATCACTATGGAATTAATTTTAAAAGTCATTACTCACAAAGCAATTATTTTCAGGCGGTGGGTGGTCAATATTATTTCTGGAAAATGTGCAACTCTGCAGCGCATAATAGAGAGCGAATCTGAGCTAGTGGAAAATATAACTGAGGTTTAAATTCGGTTCAGGAACTGAATAATATTGTATTATGAAGGTTTATTATCTTCTCGAAATGAAATTATTCACTTTTTCATTTGCTGCATTCTAAGCTTGTTCTTACTCAAGTGCTGATTTGGAGAGAGGGGATAATTTTTAATACCAAGACTTAGCAGTTGACTGATACTTTAGTCTCAAGCATTTAGCCAGACTAAGTAGAACTAGTCTTTTACTACCAGCAGTTGTCCAAATCTATTGGTATTAGAGTAATGATGCTTGGCATATCGCTATATCCTCAACATATTCATCTTACTTGGATGACAGAGAGTATGTCTGCGACAAAAATGTCCCTGACTCTAATTCTGAATTTACCCTTTTGCAGAGATCAAAAATGAACTACCGTGCATGGAATCATCGTTGTTGGTTGGTGTCCTACATGACAAGCGAACAGGTTAAAGTTTGTTCTGATACTATTTGTGGTCATTGGCATTCCTCTAAATGCATTTGTGAAGTAATGTAATCTATGATTATACGGCGGTCATAATGTTCTTGGAATGTCAATTTTTACTAAATCTATATTTCATATATTGTGCTTCAGGTGATACAGGAGTTGGAGAAATGCAAAAACTGGTCTGGGTTGCACGTTGCTGATAATTCTTGCTTTCACTACCGTCAGGTGATTTTTTTTTTATTTTTTTAATTTTTTTTTTACGAACGAATCTGATATTAAAAAATAAGGTATGTCCCAAAAGATGAAATAGTCTGTTGCCTGCCCGCCCAATTTAACACCTGGTAATAGTAACATTTCTGTAGCATTGGCAACGGCCTTTTAGTTTTCATGGTTTTGGTTCTATTTTGTAACTTGAAATATATTCAATCCTAAATGGATAACATTATTTCTATGCCATGTTATCATACTCTTTAGTAGTAAGCATAATATGTACATAGTATACAAATCCATTTCCTTTTAAGGAAAAAATAAAACAGATGTAAATCATTATAGCTCTTGCTACACTTTCCGTTGAGGATCAAGGCCAATTTACTAGCATATGTTTTTATATAAGATTATAAAATCACTTCAATTGGAGATACTCATAGCTTAGAATATGTTGCAGTAAATTGAACCTTAAACAACTCCATGTGGATTATTTTTCTGATATTAATAATGTTTCTCATGATCTGAATTTTGCTGATTTGCAGAGGTTAATGCTCAGGAACTTAGAGGATGTCTTCCATAATCAAGAAAATGAATATTCTGGTTACAGTATCAAACTGCGTGAAATCTGGAAGGTATAGTTACTTGGTGTATTTGTACAATAAGCATTACTGATTTTTTTCCTTTTTCAGCGAGCAAGCTGCAAGCTTACTCTGTAAGTGCATCTATTATTTGTGGATGGGTGTTTTTCACCTTTTCAAAATATAATTGTCCTCAATATCAATATCGATATTGATATCGATGTCATTATCTTTGTCATCGGATTGAATAGTTTAAGTTACGCTGCTATAAAATATTTCGTTTTTCTTCACAACTTCTAAGGATAAGAAGATCATCCTCTAGTAACTGCTGACAGTAAAGTAGGATAGTGCAGAAGCTTCTGTAAATGCTGATGTTTCTTGTATATACAAATGTCATCAGCCAATTTTATTTTAAATTTCTTCTATAGGAAATGAGCTCACTATTTCAAAGTTTTGCTGAACCTAATTATGTTATGAAGAAAATTTGCTTCCATGTTTGACCTTGTTTTACCTAAAATGATAATTTGTCCTGCCTAATTCATGATCATCTGTTGGTAGAATTTATGTTACTCAATCATAATGCTTATGTATGCTCAAAATTGGTTATTTACCTTTTGATAATGTGGGTCTGGCAGGAAGAGCTTGATTGGAATGAATCTCTGATAAAATGCTACATAGGGAGAGAGGTATAGCTATTTGGCCCTTGTTTTTCTCCCATTCCCCCCCTTCTCATAGAGATAAGGATGTGAGGTTGCTTGTTTTGACAACTGGATATAACATTTACGTTGTTATCAGCTCTCATCGATTTTTGTACGTCTAATATTGGTACATAATTTTACAATAGTTCACAGAAATCTATCCACCTTCATCTCTTTAAGCTGTGGCTGTGTAACAGTTACATGGCATGAAGACATGATTTCTATAAATGAAAACATTGCTTGCTGATATTGTCATCATGAAAGTTTTAAATGCTGGAATAATTGGCTTAAAATACTGCCTGGTGTTTTACAAGTGCTTCCAAGATATACATGCAAAATTTAGAACTATAATAATATCAATCATTACTATAATAATATCAATCATTCTTGCTGTAATGCATGCAGATGCACCTTCTCAAAGTCGGTATATTGCTTTATTGAATCACATATAACCTATTTATGGGGAGAAGATACTGTTAGGATTTTATATATCTCAGTTTTAGTCTTGTATTTAACTACTCACCTTGGTGCACCAATGTATTTCTAAATCTTTATTTTTCACAGGCTCTGTGGCTCCATCGCCGTTTTCTCTCCTTGTATTGGATAAGACATATTGTAACTGGTCTCCTCAGTGTTCCCAGCCAGTCCGAGCAGAAAACCAGTGTAGATATAGACTTTAATAGCTTCATGGATCATGAGCTGTGCCTTGTAGACTCCTGTTCTACTATTCCTAATGACGATTTTGAGGATTTTCAATCACAAACAATATATTCTATAACTTACATATTATGGTTAACAAAGGTAATATCATCTTATGCTTCAAAGTATCTTTATTAATATGGTGTGAACAGCTTCTCCCTTCAAATTGTGGCCGGATGTTTATACATTTCTTTTTTTGTACATTAGCGAATTCCAGAGTCTCAGGGTATTGCTATTCAAGAGAAGCTAGGAGCTATAGATCGGTTGAGATTACTGAAGAAGGCATGCCCGGAGAGGTGCTCTTTGTGGGATTATTTGGTAGACTATTATCTTGAGGGAGAAAATTAGACCTTTTTTTTGGTAGAGACGTCTTTGAATTTTTCTTAATCCGTATAATTTGTTATAAATCTAAGAATCGAAGTCTATTATTGACTTGCATGGGTGAATTTACTGTTAAGACTTCATTTGGAATACGGTCATCTTATAATGTTTTCAAATTAAAGTTAAAAAAATTTAGTAATAGTTAAAATTAACTTTTAATGACTCATATTTTTTATTAGTATTTTAGCATTTGAAGTTTTAACTAATGGTATGTGTGATTTAAAAGCCATCTAACTATAATGCGAAATTATACTGAGTTAAAGGCTATTGCCCTACAATTTTAAATAAAAATTTGACTAATTTGACTTACTGATTTCCCTTCTTTCTTTTCTAAGCGATTCATAAGCTGCTTTATAATAGACAATCCTGAAAGCAAAGGGTAAAAGGTTACGGCAATGGCAATCCAGTTGCGTCCTGAATATTTCTTGTTCTTAATTTTTACAATGTTAATAATAATGATAATAATAAAAAAAAAGAGTTTGATATTCTCCATCTATATTTATTATCATCCACATCAATCTTCTAGATATAATCAATTTCAGTGTTCAAACTTTTAAAAATGATATTCTACTGAGGAAAAGATTTAAAAGATTGAATATCAGAATGACAATGACAGGAAGAAATTTCTTGGCCCAATAACATTATGCTCCAAGCCGCTTCAAAGGCTGCTCCAAGCAGTATTTCCTTTCCTTATTTCCTTATCGTTAACATATGTCCATAAATCCGGAGCTGAAAGAAACATAGCAACACCCGTAACCGCCAGACTCCTTTTAGGTGGTCTATTTGTACCCCATGCACATTTGCAGGTATTCTCTTTCTCTTTCTCTTTTATCTCTTCGTTGCCAAATGAAATATCTGTGAAAATTGAAATTCCCAAAATCATTCGCAATGACAATATTTTCTACGGAGTTTTTCCCTCACAATCTACCCTTTACCGGTCAGCAATTAAAACTCAATTCACAATCCCAGCAGAGTAGTGTATTGAGTTGCATAAGCCCTAAGCCTGGTGAGATTACCAACTCCAGAAACCCAGCAAAGGTCAAGTTTTCTGCTGAAACAAGACCAAACCATTTGCTATCTTTTGATATCAAAGAAACCCAGTTCGTGAAACTTCTTAAGAAGTCCTTTAAGGCAGGCAAATATGATGAGTCACTGTATTTTCTTGAGTGTATGGTTGGCAAAGGTTGCAAACCTGATGTTATTACGTGCACAAAGCTCATTAAAAGGTTCTTTCAAGCAAGAAACAGTGACAAGGCTGTTCGGGTTATGGAAATTTTGGAGAAGTATGGTGAACCTGATGTGTTTGCTTATAATGCATTGATTAGTGGCTTTTGTAAGGCCAATCAGATTGAACTTGCTAACAAAGTGCTTGATAGGTTGAGAAGTAGAGGTTTCTCACCCGATGTTGTCACGTATAATATAATGATTGGAAGTCTTTGTAGCAGGGGAAAGCTTGAGGATGCTTTCAAGGTTTTTAATGAGTTTTTAAGAGATAATTGTGAGCCAAGTGTGATTACTTACACAATTTTGATACAAGCAGCCATGCTTGAAGGGAAGATTGATAAAGCTATGAAACTTTTGGACGAGATGTTGTCAAGAGGGCTTAAACCAGATATGTTTACTAACAATGCAATTATTAGGGGAATGTGCAAGAAAGGGATGGTGGACCAAGCTTTTGAGTTTGTTAGAAGCTTAAAATCTAGAGGTTTTCAGCCAGATGTTATATCGTACAATGTGTTGTTACGGGCACTTCTAAATATTGGAAAATGGGATGAAGGAGAGAAGCTAATGACTGAGATGATTTCTAGAGGTTGCGAGCCTAATGTGGTTACTTACAGCATTTTGATTAGTTCACTCTGTCGTGATGGTAAAATTGAGGAAGCTGTGAATGTACTGAAGGTTGTGAAGGAGAAGGGATTAACTCCAGATGCTTATAGTTATGATCCATTAATTTCTGCATACTGTAAAGAGGGAAGATTGGATTTGGCAATTGAATTCTTGAATTATATGATCTCTGATGGTTGCTCGCCAGATATAGTAAACTACAACACAATTCTGGCCACTTTCTGTAAGAATGGAAATGCTGATCAGGCTTTAGAAATATTTGAGAAGCTGACTGATGTGGGTTGTCCTCCCAACGCGAGTTCTTACAACACAATGTTCAGTGCACTGTGGAGTTCAGGTGATAAGATTAGGGCGTTGCAAATGATATCGGAGATGTTAAGCAAAGGGATTGAACCTGATGAGATTACTTACAATTCACTAATATCATGTTTGTGTAGAGATGGACTGGTAGATGAAGCTGTTGGATTGTTGGTGGACATGGAAAGCACTAGGTTCAAGCCAACAGTTATAAGCTACAATATTATTCTCCTTGGATTTTGCAAAACACGCAGAATTGATGAAGCAATTGAAGTATTAGCAGCAATGGTTGAGAAGAGATGCAAGCCAAATGAAACAACTTATGTATTGTTAATTGAAGGAATTGGTTTTGCTGGATGGCGAACTGAAGCTATGGAGCTGGCTTATTCCCTTGTTAACATGTATGCTATTTCTGAAAATACTTTCAAACGTTTGAACAAGACCTTTCCTTTACTTGATGTATACAAAGAGCACACTCTTTCGGATACCAAGAATTAGCTTCTCCTGATCCGTCTTTAGATATATCTTGAAAGCTCTTTCGGATACAGTATTGCTCTGATTAGTTCGGTGGTTCGTTTGCTCAATTCCTATTGACATTTCAATGCAAAAAGGGTTCAGACGAGCAATAAAAGAAGAAAGCAAGGGAAGTTGTGTCAATTAAGAAGGGATTTATTCTTTTATTGGAATGGCTGAAATGTACTCCATATTCTCGGTCGATTTTGGTGGTATGACATGAAGGTCCAACAATGAGTTTTAGAACCCGTGAGCTGTAATTGGCTTAATGAAAGCATATGAATGGATACAAAGTCGAAAAAGGAAATTAACAGGTTAACTAGAAGGATTTTGAGTTGATTTTCCATTTTTCCTTGGGCAGATTGTATCATTTTTTTGACACCAGAGACGCTCTATTATATATGTTAGTGCGTCTGGCAGTTACTCGTGTCCTAGCGAGAGGTCTAACGAAAAAAGGTCTTATGTCAGGCTTCTGCACTTGTTTTGAATGAATCTATATGGAGTGATCTTATGAAGCATGTAATTAGAAATTGAAATCTCAGTAAAAACTGGAAAAGTTTATGATATTGAACTAAAAGAAGGGAGAATATTAAAAATATTTTCTCGTCTTAGTTAATTTTTTTTCTTTTCTTATTTTATTTTATTTTATTTTATTTTATTTTATTCTTGTCTTTTTTATTATTTTATTAAAAAAAAAGATAATATTAAAAATATTCTGTCGTCTTAATTTTTTAAAAAATATTGAGTTAAGAGAAAGGAGAATATTAAAAATATTTCGCCGTCTTAACCTTTTTGTTAATCAAAATTTTTAATCAAGAAAATAGAGAAAATATTACGCATTCTTGGTTAATTTTTCTCTATGTTTCGATATATATATATATATATAATAATAATAATAATTAATTAAATATAACAAAAATGATATAAATAATTTGTATAAACTAAAATAAATAAAGATTGATTTCTTCTTTATGAATTGAAGAATAATAGGGACATAAACATCCCACCAAAAGATATAAAATAAATTGTAGAAAAGTAAATAAAATAGAAAACATAATATCCCCATTTAAGTGCAAAAAAATAAATTACAGAAAAATAAATAATATAAGGAACACAATATCCTCACTTAAATATATAAAAGTAAATTATGAAAAAGTAAATAAAATAGGGAACACGATATCCTTACTTAAGTGTATAAAAATAAATTGTGAAAAAGTAAATAATATAAGAAACACAATATCTCCACTTAAATGCATAAAAGTAAATTGTAAAAAATTAAATAAAATAGAGAACACAATATCTCCATATAAGTGTGTAAAAATAAATTACGGAAAAGTAAATAAAATAGGGAATAGAATATCCCCACTTAAATGCATAAAAATAAAATATAAGAAAGAAAATAACATAAAGAATATAATATCCTCACTTAAGTGTATAAAAGTAAATTACAAGAAAGTAAATAATATAGGAAACACAATATCCTTACGTAAATACATAAAAGTAAATTATAAGAAAGTAAATAAAATAGGGAATACAATATCCCCACCAAAGTAAATAACAAATAAATATAAATATATATGACAAAGTATGAAATCAAAGAATTAGGAGGT
>JAWDEX010000009.1:2714145-2725298 GCA_035221805.1 Trichilia hirta | reverse complement strand
GAAGTTGTCAATCTGCTACTTAAATTTATTGTTGACTGGGTGGATGGGCAAATTTCCTACCTAGAGGCTCAAGAAACTACTATCATTATTGATTTCTGCGTGCGTTTACTTCAGCTTTATTCATCTCATAATATTGGGAAGGTACAGTTTTGTTACCATAGACATTGGCTCTAATTAATCAATGCTAATCTCGATCTCCTTAGTTATGCATTCTGGTCTCCTTAGTGTTACAACTAATTTCTTTTAGTAATATTTTAATTCGTGTTCATATTTCTCTTATGATGCTAAAGGTAAATTGTTTTAATTTGATACAAGCAGGTTCCATTTGGGTTATTGATATGATTTTTTCATTACATGGTTTCTGATCTTGTCTTTTCATAAAATGCCTCTTGTTTCTGTTGCAGATTAAAATAATTTTTGTAAAATTAAGATGGAAACTAATCTTTCTGCTAATTTGCGTAATGCAATAGTTTCCATGCTCAGTTTCATTTGTCTGTTGCGTATTGGTCAATGGAAACCAATTCTGGGTGGTTAGAATCATAAAAGATTTTTCTTGGATCCTTGAATTCAGTTCCTCTTTAAATGATTCTAGTTGATGTCGTCAGTTATCCTGGTATTCAGAGACCTAAAAGGTGGATTGCAGTTTACCATCAATCTTGCTTCTCTTTCCCCTTTCTTTTCTTTTATCATCTGTGGCATCTAAGATAGCTATGATGTATACCATTTTAACTTTTCAGAACGTTCTGTTTTTACTTAATTATTTATTTTTTAAATCTTCAAATTCCAGTTTAAATGATACACCACGTTTTGTTGTATTGCATTACTGATATAACTGTTTTAGTTATTTTGACTTACTGAATGTCAATAATAACTTAATTGTTACTGCAGCCTCATCTACTGAAAAATTTTTCTTTATTCTTCCAATTTTCTCTATTTTTTTCCAGATATTGATGAGTCATTCAAGCAGCTTACTTAATGAGGTAAAGACTGAGAAGTACAAAGATTTGCGTGCTCTTCTTCAACTTCTTTCAAATCTTTGTTCAAAGGATCTTGTATGTTCCTATTTTCTTCTCTCTTTCTCTCTAGCATATGTATTCGCTGCATGAGAGAGGAATTTCGATGTCTGTTATATTGAGCATTTAGTGAACCGTGTTGAGTAATAATAAATATTGCAGGTTGACTTCTAATCAGATTCTATGGAGGCACAGCCAACCAATATATCTCAGGTAAATTCATACTGAGTCCTGCATAGTGTCTCGTAAATAGTGTGTGATACATTATTCTTGCAGGTTGTTTTCTTTGGTCTTCACATAGTTACCCCTCTGATATGTCTGGACCTGTTGAAATACCCCAAGCTTTGTCATGATGTAAGAATTCTTTCTGTTTTTCAATGACGGCATACGGTTACTTCTGAGAAGCTGAGAGTTTTTTTGTTGTACAGTAGTTCTCATTGCTATCTCATTTGCTGGAGGTTTATCCTGAAACTGTTGCCCAATTAAATACTGAAGCCTTTGCTCATGTACTCGGAACCCTTGACTTTGGTCTTCATCATCAGGTAAATGCTTGTCCATTCTTTAGTTGTAATGTCTATTGCCGTAATTGATATATGCTTCATATTATGTGACATTTTGAATACTTTGCTTGTGATTGATGTATTTAGGACATTTGAACACTGTTCATCCAAAGAACCATAAACCCTTTGTTCAACCCCACCCATAATTGGTAGCAGGATTAGATGGAGAAAATAAAATAAGTTGATCATTTTATGATAAATAGCTTTTGTTGTTAACTACTGACTTTGTATGCTCAGAATATGTTTTTCAATTATTTTCACCATTTTTGTCTCAGTGTGATAGGACACAGAGATAGCTGATATGTGCCTGAGAGCTCTAAGAGCTCTTGCTTCCTATCACTACAAGGAGACGGGTACCGGTAAAGTTGGCTTGGGTGCACATAATGTAGGTGTCAAGGATTCGAATGGAAATCCACAGGAGGGAATTTTGAGCTGGTTACTTTTTTCATTATTGCAGTTGCTCCTATTTGAGGATTACGGGTAAATTTTTGTTCTTTTTGCATTATTCTTGGTGCAGTGGCTGTAGCAAAGGTAAATTCATGTTATCCTTGAATATCTTCACACCCTTGTCATCTCCATGATTTCTCCTCAAATGACTTATGGTCTGCACACCTGTGTGGTCTCAGAGAAAGCGCGCATGGTAGTATCCTTTTTGCTTTCTTTATAACTGTACCTTACTCATGCTTTCACATTGCAGTCCTGACATGGTTGGTGCGGCAGCAGATGCCCTGTTTCCGTTGATCCTCTGTGAACAAGGTTTATATCAGGTATTAACCTCAACTATTTATAGCTTACTGAGACACGAAGATTTTTTATGTTCTGTTATTTGAAATTGGATTACTTGCTTTGGTTTTCAAGTACTTTTTGATTTAATGTTTAGTTGTTTATGAACAATATTACAGGAAAAAGTGCAGCATTTAAAATCTTCACGTAGTTGCCACTAGGTTAAAAAGTATTTTCCGATCAATTGAAATTGAAGAATCAACTTCAGGATCCTCTGTTATGTCCTCTTCCTCTCTCTTTCAGTCAGGTGGGAACCTTATGAGTATCCCCACTAGCATACATATTTTCCTAGAACTATGATGATTTGCCAGAACTAAATGTGCAATAAAGCTGTATCAATACACTCTTCGTTGGGCTTAAGTTTTAACTGTATTGCCCTCCCCCTTCTTTACCAGAAGCTAAGAGAAAATTAAGTTGGTAAAATATTTCTAGTGTCTGTCCCTCGTCATATGAACATCTCCTAAGTTGGTGTGTTTCCTTCCTTTTCTTTTCTTTTCTTTCCTTCTCTTTTCTTTTTCTTCTTCTCTTTTTTTTCTCTGCAGAGATTGGGAAATGAGTTGATTGAAAGGCAGACAAATCCAGCACTCAAATCAAGAATGGTAAACGCATTGCAGGCGCTTACAAGCTCGAATCAGCTTTCTTCTTCTCATGATCGTTTGAATTACCAGAGATTCAGGAAGAACCTAACCAACTTCCTGATTGAAGTCCGTGGGTTTTTACGGACAATGTGATCTGTGTAATTCTTTGTATATATGTGGGGAGGAACTTTTTGTTACCTCATTTTTCAGTGTTTGTGAGAAACAGATACCAGAGGATTGCATCTGGCACGTCCTTTATTGGCAGACAATAGTACATACTCAAGGAATGCAATTCAGTATGTTAAACTCATAGGTTGTAATTGATGAAATGAATCAGAAGCCAAGGATTGATGGATGGTTCATGGGAGCAATTTGGAACTACGAATCTCAGTATATGATTAATGTTTCTTCCTTTTAGTGCCTCTGACATTCGTTTTTAATATATCGCCAATGTTTGGCCAGATCTGCTCAGGTCAATTTGTCTGGAGTGGACATCACGATGAGCTTATTGTGGAGCTGTACTTTAGATGCAATAGAGTTCTGGAGTATCAAAATGCTCTACATGATGCTCTCTCCTCGATCAAGTGAGTGATAATTTGGTAAGACTGTTAATAGTTTGTTCTTCTATTATTATTTGAAGGTGCTGAGTTTCCGAGATCTTAGCTCTCATTTGTGTAATACTGGTTCTGCCATAACACCTCATTTTCCTTTTCGGTGTCGATATTGGATTGCTTGATAATATGGGGATTTATTTGAGGGCAATAGAGATTTAACATCATTTTTTTTCCTTTTAAAAAAAAAAAAGAACATATGTATAAAAGAACATATCAGAAAATGCAGTAGGCTAGAGACGTAAAAGAACAAAATTTATGGAATAAAAGCTTGCTTGATAAACAGTAAAGAAAAAAATAAATAAATTATGGGTTATGAATATTTTCTGATAAAAAATAATAAAATTTAATAGTAAAGAAAAAAGCTCTTATCAATTTTTGTTTATTTGATGACTTGATAAGCAGCTACATATACCTTTAATTATAGAAATGTTACAAATATTACATTTGCAATTGAGTTTACACTAAAAAAATAAAAATAAAAACTTTGATAGTTAACAAATTGTTGAAATTCACTGTATGTTAGAATAAAGAGGGTGCAAATATTCAATTTTAAATGATATATATATCATTATTTTGAGATTTTATTTTTGTCAATAGTAACATATGATATTTTTTGTATAATTTTATTCTAAAAAATTTTAAATAAATGTTAATTTATGTTCATAATATTAAATTTTGCATGACTGATCTACTATTAACTTGGTTAAACAAGAAATTTTGAACAGTCCACCACTACAGCTATTACTAACTACATCAAAAAAATTTTATTAATGAAAGATAAAGATATAAATCTATTGAAAAAAAAATAAAAAAAAATATGCATGTAAGATAAAATTTTTATTACTATTTGCTCTAATAATGAATCATTATTTTAACTAAATAATTAAATAAAATGGACAGACATTTTTCTTCATCTCTGTTTGATAAATTATTTTTAATTGGAAGATCTTCTACATGAATAATAACCCACTATTAAATTGTTATAATCTAATTTCGTCTAAAAAATTTTTATTAAAAAAATTCAAATTATAAATTTTCAAATTTAAGGTTTTCTAGTTAAATATATATTGATTTTGGAAGTTACTATATAAATATTAAAGGGAAGTAGATGAATAAAAATGAAATTAATTAGGCAAGAGGACTGAGTTGCAATATTTTTAAAGTTGAATTTTCGATTACAAGACTTAAGTGCAATAATTTAAATGTATGAGGATTCAATTGAAATTTTTCATGTGAATCATTGCAAGGTTGTATCCATTTTTTCCGTTTCCATATGGTGACCAATGAAGAAAGAAATCAATGATTTCTTCTTCCATATCTTGTCCAGAAATTAAGGTTGCCTTTTCAAATTTTAAAAAGCGAATCTTAAAAAATTATAGGGAAATCAAGATTCCTTACATAGTTAACAATTGAAAACGAGAAAGCGATGATTCGTTTAAGTTAATCCTATGAAAATCTTCCCAGAAAAAGGAAGGTTATGGATGCTACAATAAAGAACGAAAAAATTTTCAGTTTGGAGAAGGATTTGATGTTCGTGAGTCCATAAAGAGAGGAGATATTCGGGGGTAGATAGAGAATACAAAAATAGAGAGAGGAGAAAATAAGAGGAATTCATTAGCTGTTCAGAGTGAAGAAGAAAAGGCACAGACGAAAACTTTATTAACAACAACAATGGAGATAAATTTTGAAATCTTCAAGTTGTTTCTTGTTAAGTTTACCTTTTACTAATTAAATATTAATGTAATTGTTTTTTCTAATTGATTAATGATATTTGTTTGTTATTTTCTACATTCTTTTGATTGTTTCTCATTGATTAACGTATTCTTTTCTTAATTCTTCTGAAAATTAAATTAAAATTAAAAAATTCGATGGTTTCATTTAACCACCTCGATAGTTTTGCTTCATTGAATTTCGTAAATTTTTTATTTTTTATTTTGTTTGAATGTGTATTTTTTTTTTTAATAAATGAAGTAAAATTAATCTTAAATAGTTAAGATGAGAAGGTATTTATAATGTTCTTCCATATCTTAATTTGACAACTTAATAATTAAGATGTTTTTTTCCTTAAATAAATAATTAAGAATTAAGAATAACTAAAAGGTGCTTTAATTTAATAATTAAAATAAATTTATAATTTTCTCTCTTTTTTCAATTAAATGATTTAATAAAATTTTTAAACGAGAATAATAAGATAAAATAATACATTTAATTAAATAATTTAATAAAATTCTTAAAAGAAAAAAATAAAACACCATAAATTTTTAATATTGAAATATTATGATAATTTATTTTTTTTTACAAAATTATGAGATGTTTACTGCTCTGAACCCAAAATTTCCCTCTCCATTCATTTTTTTACACGTTAACATAAGCTATTAAACGTCTATTAAATTATGAAATAAATTACTACAACTTTACTGGTGGGATTGCATGACCTATTTGATGCAAAATATTAAGGTAATATAAATACCACATGGAGAGGTCCACGTGTAGTTCTATGACTCAATACCAAAATATTAAGTTATATTTTAATTTTTAAATTAAATAATTTATTACCTTTAAAGAATTTTAACTATCATATTATTAATATTAAAATATAATTCAAAACTTTTGATATTATTTGTATTTATAATTTTTTTTAATTGTATTATTAGAAATCACTTTATCAAATCTTTTAATATAAATTTATTAAATATTATTTTAATTATTTTTAATATATAATTATTAAAATAATATATCGCATTATTGATATACACCATTTCACGGAAAAATATAATATTCGATAGATTTATAATAATTTTATGGAACAAAAATTCTTATACGTCCATTACATTGTGATCACTGGCATACGAAGCTTTATTACAATTCATGGGCTAAGTGTAGGATTGCAACAGCTTTTACTTCTTTTTTTTATAATTTTAGTTTTTAGGAAAAACACGTTTACCCTATAATTTTGACAAACAATAAATATTTAAAGACATCTGAAAAAAATTCTCTATAATTTGTTATTCCTACTGCTTCTTTCTTTCAATTTCTTTTTCTTTTTGAGACTGCTGCTGCTACTGTTACTGATGGTCATTAACAAAAAATTAAAAAAATTTAATAAATAAGAGTTTTATCATTAATAATAAATTATAAAAAAAAATTTATTACAAATTTTTATTAGAGTGTATTTGTTATTTATAGATACTATGGGCCAATTGTCTTTTGCCTTTTGGTTTTTCAAATAATTCTTATCTCTGTCAACCAATGAAATTGCTCCGCATCACAACTGGTTCCTCCTTTACATTTTCCTCATGCAAGGACAACCACCAATCCCAAACTTCCTTGGCTTTCTCATAATAATTCTAATGTCATTAAATTTGAATATTTTATTAATTTTATTTAATTTTTATAATTTTAATATTAAAATTGAGTTTTCTTAACAAGTGTTTTTAGAATATTTTTTAATATTTTTTAATATTTAATAAATTATGTTTTTTGAAACATTAAAATTTATCATTAATTTTGATAAGAAATATCAAGAATTACTAAAATAATAAGTACAAAAATCTTAACAAGTGCCCAAAACCTATTAAAATTATATACTTAATTCAATCTTATCTTATCTTACTATTATGTATAACTCAATTACATATTAATCTATGCTATCCTTTCTTATTTAATTTGGTTTATGAAATGAACTTTTAGAATCATGCTATATTACAAAAAACTAGAATAAACATTATTAAAAGTTTTGTTACATGTAATAATTTTTTTATTATTATTTTATAATTCTTGATTTACAAGATTTATTGTATATAACAAGTTAGAATTATAATTTAAAAATTATTAAATATTATAAGTTTTTTTATGGAACATCCCTAATTTCGAGATGTTATTGATAACAATAGATCGCATTATCATTCTTAAGCTTATTTTAATCTAATTGAAATATTTAAATCAAATCTAGTATATATGTAGTAATATTTGACATCAACAAAAAATATATAGGGCGAATTACCCAATCATACACACATACAAAAGATAAATATATATATATAAATGACTGATAACATTCAATATCATACAAATTATACTAGATATTGTACATAATTCTTACAAAATGTCACACCGTAATACTTATATATATGTATATATTAACTATATACATGAAGAACCCATACACACTAATGACTGCAGTGTATAACTTTCTCTCAACTTGTGTCTATGAGGAACAAAAATGGCTCACCAATACTGTATTTGCAAAACTAAAAAGAGAAGGGGGTGAGTCTAGACTCAGTGAGTGGGATAGAAAACTATAAACAGAGAAACAAATAAAACCTATTGAATATGAAATAATTTAAAAAAATATATATCTAAATACAGTAAAATCATGATGATAATACATTTATAGCTCCAATATCATAGTCTGCGATATATTATAGATAAGCATAATACATACTCTAAGATAGAGATTATGTCCGTATCTTTAACGCTGAGATAAGGAATAGGGTCTCGAATCTTTATACATATGTGCACATATTTATAAATAAAGTATAACTCATCAATAAATTATTAATATACAATTCCAATCATTGGAGAAGAAATCACATATCTTACAAATTAATAAATTTTTATATGCACAAATAAATCCACAAATAATTAAGATCTTCTATTGATCTCCCATTACATAAAATTTAACGCATATCAGTGATCACAATTCATAAATAAATCCATTATATCATATTAATACATAAAATAAAGTTTATTCTTTATAATAAAATTCTTATGAAAATAAAGAAAAAATAAAATATTTTCACTCATATTATTAATGTAACATCTCTGAGTTAAAATAGTTTCAGGTGGCGATAGATCTCAGGACGAGTCTATTATAAAATAATTAACATATAATTAGACTACAATTTATTTAAAGATGCTAAGAAAAAAAATAAAAAAGTCTCGAATCCGATAACTTATACACAAAGTTATGGTGTCCGTTTTAAAGTTACTTAAATCGAAATATCATAAATCTGATTTCTACTCATTTTATGCATCATTTTACTGTCCAAAGTTATTTTGAAAATTCTACTATATCTCACTAGAAATAGTGTAGGCTTTAAAATTTTTATTGTATATTTTGCTATGTATTTAGTGTATGTGGCTTTTTACGGATCTTGATTTTGATTTCTAGAACTTAAGTTATACCTATTTTTTTACACCTTGTGCAAAGAACAAACTGTTAGAGCCCAACTTCCCAGCATTTCTACCTGGGCGCCTAGACCCTGACATGATCAAAGGAGTGAGTCCAACTCATGTCGAGCCCCCAAGAAATCAAACTCGAGAACACTTCTCTCACTGTTCTCCTTGTAACCACCTAAACTAGTTCAGATGGCTACAAGGACGAGTCCTAATATATGAGATTAAAGGTTCGAATCTTTAGGGGCCGAGCATGAGTTACAGTAACTCATCTTTCGTCTGTTGAGCAGGGCTCTATAGGTCTCACCTGACAAAGTCCAAGTGTTGGGAGCGGGAGCGATGTTAACCAATAAAAAGGCCGACCTTTTTGTGAGATTGCCCACTCCAACACTTGGGCCTTGCCAGGTAAGAAGCTAAAAGAACCCTGCGCAACAGTGGGACAAAAGCTTACTTATGTCGAGCTCCTAAGAAATCGAACTCGAGAACACTTCTCTCACCTTTCATCCTTGTAACCGACAACACGAATAGTTTCTAGGGTATACACTAATAATCTCCCACTTGCACTAGAGCCATTTACTGTGGTATCATATACCCATCTTTCCAAGATGTAGGTCCAGCTGTTTCAGTGTTATCACTATAGTCAATAGGTCAGTAACCAATTACTGATCATATTTTTTATTTTAATATATTTGTATCTCTAACGAGTTTTCTTAAAAAGCGATACTTATGCTAAATATTCTTAGACTTTTGGTGTAATTTAGGTTCCTTAACCTGTGCAATAGTTTCAGTATTATCACAAAATATGATTATCGAATAACACATATTAGAAACGATACCAAGTTTAGATACGAACTTTTGCATCCAAACAGTCTCTTTTTCTACTTCAGAAGTAGTAATATATTCATCTTCTTTACTAAAATTTACTGGGTAGTTTGCTTAGAACTTTTCTAGCTCACAGCCCTTTCATTATATACAAAAACAAAATTGGATGTAGACTTTCTAGCATCCATGCCAGGCTAGAAATCAGAGTTTGAGTATTCCTGTATACTCAATTTCTGAGATCTATAAGATAAGATCAGATCCTTAGTGCTTCATAAGTACTTGAGGATCATTTTAATGGTTGACCAATGTTTTTCTCAAGATTGACCTGATAACTGCTTATAACACTTACAGCATACATAATATCAGGTCATGTACATAGCATTGCGTACATCAACTACTTATAGCTGAAGCATAAGGTATATTACGCATCTGCTATGCCACTTCATCAGTCTTTGGACCCATATCTTTTAAAAGATTAAGACCATGATTGAAGGGTAGTAGACCACTCTTAGAGTTCTCTATACAAAACTTCTTCAGTATCTTTTCTATGTACATCCTTTGGGATAATCCTATTACCCTTTTTGCTTTATCTCTATAGATGCGAATTCTCAAAACATAAGTCGTTTCTCCTATATCTTTATCGAAAAGGCTCTGGATAATTAGATTTTTACCTCAGTCATCATGCCTATATCATTACCTATTAACAATATTTCATCCTCATACAATATGAGAAATATTATGGCATGATCTTTTAACCCATTTATAAATACCATGTTCATTTGAGTTTTGTTCAAATCTATATGATTTGATCACCTCATCAAATTGTTTATTCTAACTACAGGAAGCTTGCTTCAATTCATATATGAATCGATGCAACTTGCATACTATATTTCTATCTGCAGTAGACATGAAACCAACAAGTTACTGCATATAAATATTTTCTTTAAAATACTTATTGAGGAATACAGTTTTCACATCTATCTGCCAGATCCGTATATCATAGTATGCTGCTATGGCTAGCATGATTCGGATAGATTTAATCATAGCCACGGACAAAAAGATATTCTCATAATCCAACTCTTGTTTCTGAGTGTATCTCTTCATAACTAGCCGTGCCTTATAGGTCTTTACTTCAACGTCCTTATCAATCTTTTTCTTGTAGATCCACTTACAACTAATAAGAACAATTTCTTTTGGTGAATCAACAAGTAACTATACTTTATTGGCATACATGGATTAAATCTCAGAATCTATCGCCTCTAGCCATCACTTGAATCTTTATTCAAGAAAGCTTTCTCATATCTTCTAGGATTAGGATGATCTGTCTCTCTCACTACATAAAAGTCAAATTTTTACTCATAGAGAAAATTATATCGCTCCAGAGGACACGATATCTTAGAAGATTATCATATTAAAATTTGAACCAAAACTGAGGTCTATTGATTGGACAATCTAGTCATATTTTCATTAGATTGAGCTTTTAAGGACTCTTCTTTAAACTCAATTATTTTACCTGCACCACCTTTTTGTAAGAACTTTTCTTTTAAGAAGTGTGCATTTATATTGATCATGATACATAGATCAATATAAAAGTAGAAATAATAT
>JAWDEX010000009.1:2697819-2714045 GCA_035221805.1 Trichilia hirta | reverse complement strand
TCCTCTGTGAACAAGGTTTATGTATTAGCTAACATATTTGTAGTTTACCATGCATTAACTAAAGTTAACTAAAGTTGCCACTTGGTAAAATATTGCTAGTCTCTCTCCCTCTCTATTATATGTAGACATTTAAGTGGGCATTGGGTATTTTTTGCTGCAGAGATTGGGCAATGAGTTGATTGAAAGGAAGACAAATACAACACTGAAGTCAAGATTGGTCAATGCATTGCAGGCCCTTACAACCTCAAATGAGCTTTCTTCTTCACTTGATCGTTTGAATTACCAGAGATTCAGGAAGAACCTAACCAACTTCCTGATTGAAGTCCGTGGGTTTTTACGGAAAATGTGATGTGTGCAATTCTTTGTATATACGTGGGGGTGGGAACATTTTGTTCTCTCATTCTTCAGTGTTTGTGAAAAACAGATATCAGAGCATTGCATCTGGCCCGATTCTCATTGGCAGACAATAGTCCATATGGAATGCATTTCAGCATGTTAAACTCGGAGTTTCTAATTGGTGAAATTAGTCTGAAGCCACGAACTTAAGCATGTTAAACTCGGAGTTTCTAATTGATGAAATTAGTCTGAAGCCACGAACTTGTGGATGGCTCGTGAGAGCAATTTGGAAATATAAAACTCAAGATATGATTAATGTTTCTTCATTTTAGTACCTCACATTCGTTTGCGATGTATCTCCAATGTTTGGCCAGAACTCTCTGTTCGTGTCAATCTGTGTCTAGACTGGACATCACGATGAGCTCATTGCGGAGTTGTACTTCAGATGCAAAAGTTTTGGGATAGCATGACGTTTTATTTGATGCTGTCTACCCGATCAAACGAGTGATAATTTGGTAAGAACATTAATATCTTGTTCTTTTATTATTATTTGAAGATGCCGAGTTTCCAAGATCGTAGTTCTCATTTGCATAATACTGATTCTGCTATAAAGCCTCTGCTACTATTGCGGTGTAGATATTGGATTGCTATTGATAGGGGGGTTGATTTGATGGGCAATAGAGATTTACCATCAATTTTTTTCCTTTAAAAAAAGATAAAAAAGAGAATGTAGCTGTTAAATACGTATATTCAAATTCTACTGACCGAAAATTACTTGAAATGTACATTCCCTGTCAATAATCGTAACTACAGAAACTCATATAACCCTAAAACTTCCAAAAATTACCAGGACATCAGAACTTTAAATTGGGATAAAATGGTCCATTTAAAGGCCTTAAAAGCTCGAGATCATAGAACTGGAGTACAAGGTGTATACAAAACTATAAGCAATAAAGGTCCCATTTTTCATCTAATCTACTAATGCAAGAGAATCCAATGTAAAACCGTCGCCCTATGTCTACCCTACAAAATTTTACCACCTATACATTTATTTCAAAAGTCTCACCATGTAAAATCCACAAGTGATGGTTTAACTAAAATGAGTGTAAAAATTTTCAAATACAACATAATTGTATGGTTCATCGTTTGATAGAGGTCCAAATACAATCAGTCAACAATTCTTGTCTACTATTTGGCTAACAAGTTGGTGAGTTATGCGTAGAACACAGCATCATATTTAACAGCAATCCAAATCAATCTCTGACATTCTGTTAAAAAGGCATTGAAAACCAGAATTGGAGATATAAACTAAAAGATCAATTACAATTCAATTCACTTTCACCCAAGGCCATTATCTCAACAATAGAGCGACAGTTTCCATAAACTACCCATGAAATCACTTGTGTAAGATACCCTTCTTAGGAAGTTTTGGTTTCTTTTGATTTTGATTCTGCCAAAAATCATGAAACAGATCAACACATTAGCAGTCATACATGGTATACATATACATACACATATACATAAGTATATGTATATAACTCATTAAATAACAGTAAAGTTACCTTTTGTCTCCCTTGGGCCTCAAAATCTGTCCTCTCTTGCCATTTGCTCTTCCGCAGTTTTATAGGTCGATTTCCAACATATTTACCTGAAAGAGCAGAAGTGATATTTGTAAGTATTCTGTGAGTAAAGCTCAGAGAATATTAAGTAATAAAAAATTATACCATCTCTGCATAGATTCAAAAAGAGTTGTTTTGTTTTGTAATCATGCCCAGTGCACTCATTGCAGCATATACAACAAGGCTAACAAAATTGGTAGACGCTTTCACAAATTGCTTACCATTCATTTCTTTGAGTGCCGCAGCAAGGTCAAAAGGGTTAGCAAAGCTAACAAACCCATAGCCCTTTGTTTTGCCAGTCCGCTTATCCCTCACAACCTGATTAGCAATGTAAATAATTTTGCATATACATTTGCTTAGTTTCCACTAATATACTAATAAATCACAAACAGCACAAAACAAAAAACAAAATAAGAACATGCATGAGAGCAACACAACATAGATAAGAAATGATATATCAATGTGTCAGTTGCTGACAAAATAATTCAGACTGTATTTAAACAATATCAGACGAATAGTATTAGTTAAGCTTTCTAAATCCAATATATATTGTTTCAATAAGTGTTTATACGAGTTCAATTGGGTCAAATAATCCAGAAGTTATGTGGAGATGTCAAAGTCAATAATGTAGAATTACTCAAAGTAGACCTTTAGCATATGTCCATAGCCCACTTATAATTATAGTTGAACCCTAACTGTTAACCAAAATTTTCACAGAGACAGATCTCATATACAGTTATTAAAGTGAAAAACAAGTGGGAGTTATCTTAGTGCCGCACATACAAACCAACTTTAGAAGTCAATGAACTGACCTTACTCCAAATCCAACTTGTTCAAATCAACTCAACTTTGCTATAACTCATGCAAGTCCATGAATCGGGTAAAGTTTAACCAATTCATGCTTCAGATGCTGATTCCAACTGCTCATATTCCATTTTTAAATTGCCAAACCTTGCTTCAACCTCACTCAGATTCTCATATTCAAAAGATCAAAGATCAAAAACTTTTAAATCCTAGGATATAAGTTACATCCTTAGTCAAATAATTGACTTCATATTGATGTCATGAGTACACAATTTTGAATATAGTAAATCTATGTAAAATTAGAAATTCAGGAGCTATTCACAGTGGACACATAACTAGTATGTAAATGGTAGACAGAACCTACCTTAAAAGAACACAAACATAACATAACTTCTCTGTGCGCTTCAAACAAATATCTGAAGAGAGAATACAAAAATTTCACAGCAACAGAATAGTGTTTATAATGCAACTAGAGAAGTCATCAAGCAAGACAGAAACTTACTTTTGCCATGTTAAAGGAAGGAAATCGTGAAAATGCTTTAGAAAGAACATCATCATTCACCTCATTACCGAGGTCACCACAGAATAGGCGATAGTCATCTGCAAAATGTTAATAGAAATTTTATTTAAAAACACACACATAAGAAGTTAAGAATAAATTGCCAGAATAAACAGCGTGAAAACAACTGAGAAAGAAATAGTATCTGACTCATCGTAATATTAAAAAAATGGAGCTGAGTGAAAGGATTCCTACTTTCTGGCCACTCTGCAAGTGTTGGATCTTCCCAAGTTTGCCCAGCAGCTTTACGGGGTACTGCCTTCTTTTTAGTTTCTGCCTTGTGCTCGATCTCACTGCTTGCAAGTGCAGCTTTCACACTCTCCAGTGCTTCAGGAGTAATTGTCTGTGCATCTCTTTGAAATAACTGTTGAGCCTGTTCAAATAAACAACAAAATCAGAAACACAAACCGCATACATGCCGCTGTTCCACTGTAAAGAGATAAATAAAACTCCTTAGAAAATTTTATAAATGGAACAATGTACAGATTCTATGCAGCAGACTCAGCCTATAATAACATCAACGTCAAAGGAAGTTGTTAATATATACAAACAATAATATGGCTTGCATCACTTTCATCAGATGAAAACTATTTAAATATTTTTTAACTTCTTATTTCTTAGATCTTTTCTTAGAACGTCATCCCAGGTTTCAACAATAGAATGATATCCATAGACATTATAGATATCCACACACACCTAAACCACTGAAACATAAATAAAATCATCAATCTAATTACTATTTAAATCCCCGCATACCTATAGACCCCAATAATTTTCCAATGCGACACTATCAGATTTCGGCTGATATTAAAATTTCTTAATTTACATAACTCAGCAACATCCGAATAGGTTTAAATTTCACAAAACCAACCGTTAATTCAGAAATTTTTATATTCTTCTTACAGTTATCTGGTGTCATCAATGAGAACAGAGGATTTTATTCCAAATTTTAATTCATAATTTAAAAAAAATATATTCAAGATAACCAAACAACATATATATACACGCATATATATAATCAAAACCAGAAGCTCTTAGCACATTCATACACGTCCACACGCCTATATGAAAATCGGAAACAGTAAGGACCTGGTGGTATTGAGGGAGAGAGTAAACGGGCCCTGGATAGACAGAGGGGACTACAGGAGCCGCAGGAGCCACGTAGGGCTGAGCGTACTGAGGAACCGTCGTCGGGTCGGGCTGTTGGAGGTGAAAAGGCAACGGAAAGTATGAACTATTCGTTGCTGCTGCGGCTGCGTACGTGAATTGTGAGGAGGAAGATGACGACGGAGCAGAAGAAGGCGGGATCGACATCGGAGGAAATGTTGTCGGATTTTTTAAATTGGGAAATTAGGGTTTGCGAAGAAAGGAGGCTCTAGAGTCGTCTTTGCTTCTGTAGTAAAGGAACGCTGAGAATTAGAATCCAGACCGATTGACCTGAGATCAAAGACGTTTACGAAAAATATACCCACAAAAAGTTTGTTATACATATAGCCATCATAGCTATTCAAAGACCGAATTACCCTAACCACACCAAAAGAAGGGTTTTATTCAAGGAGAAGCCTGCTTCTCAGAGTGTTGATGGGAATCAAATAAGAAAGAAATGACAGGAGTGATGCATATATATATATATATATATATTCAAAATTAACAGTATTTTAGTAACAATTTTTAAATTGTGTATTAAATATTATAAAAATTATGTTTTAAAAATAACGATGCACCCACTGGGTGTAGTCGAGTGGTTCTATTCAGGGAGTATTTGTGCTGATCCTGAGTTCGAACTTCTTAGAGTGCATTTAGGTGTAAGAGTTTGGTGCAGCCGGAGTTTTATCCTGTACGTGGTACCACTACAGTGTGGTCCCTGTACATGATATTAATTGATTCAGGACAGGTGCTGTGTAATTTGCAGACACGTATCCCAAAGGAATGAGTGCCTGATCCGTATATAACCGGCCATTGCAGTGATAGTTGAGTATAAGAATTTTCTCGTCATCCAAAAAAAAAATAAAAATAATGACGAACAACACAAAAATATTAATTAGTTGTATTTTTGAAAAATAACTTTTTTAAATAAAAGTTAATGAAAACCTATTTTTGGTGTAATTTTTAAAAAAGAGAACGTGTTTTCTTAAAAAATATATAAGTAATTTAAGAAAGTATATGAGAAATAGTAATTTAAAAATAATGACAATGTAAAAATAAATTGTCTTATATAATAAATATTACTGATCAAAAATAAAATAAACAAAAAAAATAGATAATAAAATTTAATATTAAAAAAATAATGATCCTCTTATCAAATTTTTGTTACTTGATGCCTTAATAAGCAATTATATTTATTTTAGCAGTCTCGCCCAACAAAATTTTATTGAAAATGGTTTAATTATAGAAATGTTACAAATATTATATTTGCAATTGAGTTTATAGTAAATGAATAAATAATTTGTTAAAAAATTGTTGACATCCACTTTATTTTGCAATAAAGGGGATGAAAATATTTAAATGCAAGTGATTTATATTATTATTTTGATATTTATTTTTCTCAATAATAACATGAGATTTTTTGTGTATAATTTTATTTTTTAAAAATTAAATTAAAAGATAATTTATGTTCATAAAATTAAAGCTTGCTTGACCGACCGACCGACCCTCTATTAAGCTATTAAATTGTTTAAAAAAATGGCGCAATTAAATTGTCAGAAATTAATGTCGAGCTCGAGCCAGGCCTAGCATTCCTTTTATAAATTACAACCACATCTGCATGGCTTCGATTGCAACACCCAACTGTCCTTTGTTTGGGTTAAATGCCAATCCATCTGTCTATTTGATGCAAAATATTAAGGTAATGTATGTAGTGATAGTATTATGACTTTTCTTTTTATTTCTTTTTTTTAAATTAAGGGATTAGATATAGCTTAATGTTAGATTATTTTTAAATTGTATCTTTTAAAATAATATAACAACTGAATTGGTAGTATTGCATAATCATTTATTAAAATTTTATTAATTTTAAAAAGTCTTTATATTATTTATAAATTTTCACATTTCATGAGGTTTTAATAAGCGGATGTGGTATTGTCAACTAAGTTATGTATCACTTATCACTTTAAATTTGAAAATTATAATATAATTTAAAATTTCTAACATCACTCGTATTTTAAGAATTAAATATTAATCAGGGTTATTTGGCTTGTACTTTTATAAATCACTCTATTAAATTTTTTAAGGCAAATTTAATAAATAATATTATAATATTTTTAAATTGTCTAGAATGATGTCATATTTATTAACCAATCATAAAATATTTATAATTTTATAATAATATAACACATTATTTATATTTTTATTTAATTAATAAATACCAGTTCACATAAAAAAGTATAGTATTACTTCGAAGTATATTTAAAATTATCAATAATTTATCTTAATTAAAATAATTAAAATTTTTATAAATATTAACTCAGAAGATAATAAAAAGAAAATTGAGAATATAAATAAAATTAATCAAAATGTAAACTCAAAATCAAAATAAAAGAGATTTCAATTCATCAAATGCATAATGATTCATTATAAAAAAGAGTGGTATTCATAAAAAAATTTTCAACCACTTTATTTTATTATTTAAATAAAATATAAATATTTATAATGAAAAAAATCAAAGGTAGAATCGATGGAATCCTTCAACTCTACCGAAATATTGACTTTTATAATATTTTTTCTTAGATTTTACTAATTTTAATAACTTTTATATATACTTTGCATTACCTCGTTAAAAACCTTACCAATAAAATCTAGCGAGACAAAAATTTGATAAAAAAAAAAAGAATATATTGCACATTTGCCTTCTCTTGATAAAACCCTTTCTCTCAAAATAATATATATCAATCTATCAACTTGTAAAAGTGACACATACTAATATTATATACCAACTTCTTAAAAGTTAATATAGGTAAAGGATGAAAAGATTAACAATATTATTAGAGGAATGAATTTGTTTGACATTAATTTGATGGCTTTGCTGAAGTTTATATGTATAAAAGAATTTAGGTGATATATGCTTAGTTCTATCACTTTTGATATATCCTCCTTTAACTTAAGTAATACAAACAGCATTGTCTTTATAATTATAGTTAGATTCTCTAAAATAAAAGATAAGTTGTATATGTTTTGGATATGATGTATAATAAAATGTAGCCATACATGTTTACGACGAACTTCAGATAGAGAAATGACCATAGAATGATTAGAAAATATTATAATAGGAGTTTGCTTTGTGATTCACCAAGAAATTACTGTATTATTATAAGTAGATACGTATTTTATTTGAGATCGGGTTTTATAAGGATCAGAAAAATGACTAGCATCTATATGGCTATCAAAACCTAAATATGTTGTTCGTTTATTAGAATAAAATAACCTTAAATTTATCATTTTACAAAGATAACGTAATACATATTTGATGTCATTCTAATAATTACGAGTGGGTTTATAATTAAATATGACTAGTAAGTTTACAGCAAATTCTATGTCTAGTTTAGTACATTGTGTTAGATGTAATAATACACTAATAATATTAAGATATGGTATTTCTGGATCAAATATTTCTTCATCATATTTTTTAGGATCAATTGAACGAATAACTATTATAATACTTAATAGATAAGATTTGTTCATATTTAAATATTTTAAAATCTTTTTAATATATATAGACTGGTGAATAAATATTTCATTAGATTTATACTTGTAAGTTAAGGCAATTTTAGTTTTTCTTAAATCTTTTATTTTAAATATCATTTTTAAATATTTAGTAGCTTTTAGAATTACTTTAGGAGTTTCAATTATATTCATGTTATCAATATATATTACTACAACAACAAATTTATATTCTAATCTCTTTATAAATACACATAAGTATATAAAATTATTAATACATCATTCTTTTATCAAATATTCACTTAAGTGATTATACTATATATGCCTAAACTATTTTAATCTATATAAGAATTGTTATAATTAATTGAATGCAAATTATGATATTTTGATTTACATGCTTTAAGAATATTGAATTATTTGAAAATTTTCATATAAATATTTGCGTCAAATGATTCATATAAATAAGCAATCACTATATTCATAAGACACACATCAAGTTTTTAAAAATTTTTCAAATTGATTAAAAATCAAAATATAATGATATCTATTACAAGAGAATAATTTTTATCAAAATTAATACCAGGTTTCTAAGAGAAACTTTGAACAACGAGTTATACTTTATATCTTACGACTTTATTATTCTTATTATTTTTTCATATAAATACCCATTTGTATTCAATGAATTTGATATTTTTAAGTGTCTGGACTATAAGTTCAATACTCTCCATTTGATAAGAGAAGTTAATTCTTCTCGAATTACCTATTTTTATTGAGGCCAATCGTGCATTTATTTCAATTAATAAACAGTTTATAGGTCATAACTATCTTTCATAATCTTAGTAGTCACTAAGTAAGAAAATATATTATCAATGACTGTTATAATTCTACATAATATGTGTATAAATATAATTTATAAATTTTTTCTTTATTTTTTAATTCTTGTATCTCTTCAAGAGCTCGTGTTATTTTAGGGACACTTATCTTTTTAGGGACATATATCTCTTTAAATACATTTATAGGTTCAAGAGTAATTACATGTATTTTTTTAAGAATAATTACTTGTTCAGGCATATTTATTTTTTCAAGAATAGTTAGCTCTTCTAGAGTAATTGGTATAACATTAGTATTTTTAATTGCTTAATTTTTTTTCATAAAACAGTATCTTTTAAATCAAGTGATCTACTATACTTCTAATGTACCATAAACGATTTATTTGTTGTTGGTTATTCTTTAGGAACAACAGCCTGAGCTAATGTATTAACAAGTGAAATATAATTAAATATATTTGATAATTGATTTGTAATTTGCTAAAGTTGTACAATCCTTTGCACTAAAATTTTACATTGATTAGTGCCAAGATAAAAAATAAGATAAAATAATTGTGTTTTAAAAAAATTAAGGTCTAACTTTAAAAAATATTTTTTTTTCTCTTAATGGTAAAAAAATTGTCTCATAAAATTGATAATCTATAAAATGTACGATAAATAATTAATCTGTTAAAAGTTTAAGATATCTGATAAAGAAGATAAGTTAAAATTGATATAAATTCCTACTTGATGTTAAGGTCCTATTTTAGCACACTATAAAGCCGTTATAGAAATATAAATAGCATAATTAAAAGTGCATAGATGAGATACATCAGGTTAATAACCAGTTATAAGTTATAATGAAGAATATTAATAATGAGTAGTGAATTTAAGATAAATTCATAATGCAGCACATAAAACAACATATTCCTAAGTAAAAATTGGTAATCAAATAGTAATAAGAGAGTTCGAGCAGTTACTTAAATTTACTTAATAAGAAATTTAATTAATTCATTTTGTGTATAAATATGTGAGACAATATAATCTACATTTATATTAACTGATGTGTCATAGTTATTTAATATTTCAGAGGTAAACTCCCCAGTATTATGAAGATGTATAGTCTTAGAATATCAGAAAATTATTTTCTTAACTTGATAATTTATGTAAGTGTTACAAATATTCTCGTTAGACAAAAAAATCTTATAATTCTTTAACAGGTGTCCATGAGAATTTTTAATAATTTTATATACATTGTTAATCTTAATTGACTTAACTAGTCATGTTATGACATAAATAATTTTAAATCATTGAATTTTTAATTTATTATAGCGTGATTTTTAATTAAAATGATGATTGTTTAATACAACCCAGATTTAAAATTTGGAAACTCTTCTAATATGCATTTCTTACCTGAGACATTATAAGTAATACAAAGACATTCAATATTAAGTTTTAAAATGATACTTATTTTTGCGAATATCTTTAAAATTGAATAGATTTCTTCTAGATCTGTGTGAGTATAAGGTATTTTAAATACATGTTAACAGAATTATGCTCTTCACAGAGCCTTTAATAAGATCTACAAGACATGATATGATATTTATTTTTATTTTAATATTTATCAGTTTTAAAAAATATTTTTTATCTTGTAAGATAGTGTGCGAAGATACACTATCTGTTAGGTATATATTCTTATGTTTCTTTTTCAAGAAAGATAAAACTCATTTTCTTTTATTACATATAGAAGGTTCATATACTAGACGAAAGATATATCTCATATAATTATAAAAATATTAAAATCAGAAGAAAAAATATAATAATAATAGCAATAAAAGAAACATAAAAATAAAAAATTTAAATAATCTCTAATTAGTGTAAATATTTTCATCATTAATTAAATATTCAATATTCTTTTTTTTTATTTACAAAGAAGTCATAGATATTAAGATGAGTGAAATTTATAAAATTTGAATTATCAATAAAATTGATCGTCGCATTCTTTTCTTTTTCTTTTTTGAATGCTCTGCATGTCCATCATGATCTATGCCTTTTCTTTTTATATCTCCAACATAGATTATTAAAAATTTATTTTGACTTATTATTAGAATACTGTCTTTCATAAATATTTTATTTCTGGTAGTTATATTTATTTTTCTTGTTTTACTATCCCGATAATTTATAATCACGATGAGGACAATAACCATACTCTTTTTTATAACATTTGTCACGTTTACAATTAGTAATAATACTCGTATTTACTTTTAAGTATAGCATAAATTTAGTTAGACGTTTTTTAATTTTTTAATAAAAATTTATTATTTTATTCAGTTAGTAAAAGATAAGAGATAAGATGAAAGTATTTTTAAAACTTATATATTTGATATTGTTATTGTAAAGCTACATTACCTGCGTGAAAAGTGGAGAATGTGTTCTCTAATATATTTTATTCATATACTTTCTCGTCATACAATTTCAGTCATAAAACGATACAAAAAGTGGTAAAGTTATATTCAGCAACTATTTTATAATCTTATAATATCATATTCATTCACTTATCTTTTATTTTAGATAGAAAAATATATTTTTTTTTATGATCAAATTTATTTTTTAAATTTTCTCATAAATTTAGTGGATCATTAACAGTGACACATTGAATTTTCAAACTCTTATATAAATAATAGCGTAAGTAAATCATAACCTTTAATCTATAAGGATGATCAGTTTTCTATTTTAACAATATCTCTTAGTTCATGAGCTTGTAAAAATAATTCTTGCATCTAAAATTTAAGAAAAAATTAGCTATTTCTAAGAACATTAAGAGTAAAAATTTCTAAAATTTTAAGATTTGCATTATAATATATCTATTAAAATTAAAGAGAAAATTAATGATATAAAAATAAAATATATTACATAAAAAATAAAAATATAATAACTTTTGTGATATGATTAGAACTTCAAGTTTACACATAATCCTTTATAAATTCAAAATTTTATATTTTAATATATTAATTATTATGCAGAATTTTTGTTTTTGATTATATCAAAATTTTAAATTTAATATATTTAAATCTTCAGGGCCAAAATTTATATTTTAATTTATTTTTAAAATTTTGATCCTTATTAATTATATTAAAATTTTAAATTTGATATATAATAAAAAAAAACAAAAATAAAATAAAATATATATATACCTATTGGGGACCTTAGGTTCATATAGAATTTTAGATTCTAATAATATTTATTTAAAATTTCATGTCTAATTAAAAAAATTTTATAAGGTTAATTTTAGAATTTTAAATTTTAATTATCTCTTTTTTATTAATAAAATAATATTAACAAATAATGTATATTATTTTATTTTTTGACATAAGATATCTATTTTAATAGCGGTTATACAGTATACTTATAAAGATAATTGTATAATCATAATTATATAATAAAAGATAATTAATTATAAAAATAAATGCATAATGATATAAAAATATTAAATTAAAAATATAAATACTTTACGTATTATTATTGTTATTATATTAATAATGTATTATAAATATTAATTTAAAAAATAATAAAGAGAAAATTAAAAATATCAATAAAATTAATTAAAATATAAATTAAAAATTAAAACAAGAGAGTTGTAATTTATCGACTGCATACTTATTCGTTATAAAAAGAGTAGAATTCATAGAAAAATTTTCACTTACTTTATTTTATTATATAAATAAAATATAAATATTTATAAAAAAAGGAAATCAAAGTTGCATTGGCGGGTGGACTCCACCGAAATATTAACTTTTATAACAAAAGCATTGATTGTCGAAATTTTAAGAAAAGACCGGATACTCCAATCAATATATTTTATTACACGTAAGGCTAGATAGTAATTTTTTAAAAAAATATTAATTACTTATTTGCGGAAAATTTATTCTCAAATATAAAATCTTAGAATAATTTTATATTATTTATTATTTAGCAACAAAATAAAAAGACTTTTAAAAATATCAAAATATTTTTTTATAGTATATTAGATTAATTAAATCACAAATTAATATTATCATAAAATTGAGTATTAAATTATAATTTGTAACCATCAATTGAATAATGACACTGGTTACAATATTTATTACCTGTATTTTATATGTACATATTTATTAATTGAAACAATTATCAAAAGTTGTCACATTTTGGAATATGAATTTTGTAATTACATTTTTTTTTCTAAAATTGAAAAAAATAAATTATAAAAAAATAATGTGAAAAAAATTAATTGTCAAATCGTATTCATATTAATTTTAGTTAACAAAAATTCTACTTTGCCCGGACATTGTACGCCATTATAAAATTTAAACCCGGCATGCGGAATCCAAGGGACGGATGGCACAACATTTATTACAATTCACGGAGCCGACCGTAGAATTGCAAAACCCTCTTTTTTTCCAATTTTATATTTTTTAATAAGTTAAAATAACTTGGGAAATTACCAGCCTTATCTCTATCAACCAATGAAATCGCTCCACATAACTGATTCCAGCCTTCTTCTACATTTTCCTCACGCAAGGACAAACAACTAGCATCGACGAGTCCCAGACTTCCTCGCCTTTCTCACGTGACGTAAGCTTCTTGCCCTTTTCAACTCCTTAATTTTTAGAATCACAGTTTCCTTTTCATTTCCAATTTGGATATTATCATCTAGCTCCCAAATTTCTTCTATTTTTTCAAATAACGATATAATTTGGCCATCTATAACTAGGTCCTTACTTTCCACTAAAATTACAAAACTGGCCATTGCATTGTTGAATTTTATAATTTTTATCAGGATAGGTAATTTTATACGAAACAGTAGTTTGGTCTTTGATGAAAGGTAAGGAATCTATTTAATATATGTGAATAAATTATGTTTTGATTCAAGAAAATACAAAAATAAGGGACCGAGGATATAAAATATTTTTTTAATTTGAAAGTAATTTTTCCACTTTTGAGTGTTACCTTTAATGCAATAGACAATCTCAAGATTACCCTTATAAAATTAGAAAATTTTTCTATTGACACATGCTTTTGCCTGTTTTCATGAAGCAAATAGCATAATTAAGGCACTAAAAGCAGCAAGGCAGCTGACCCATAATTAAAGGTAAATTGATTCATACAACAAGAAGAAAAAAAAATAAGGGTACAAATTTTTTTTTTTTTTTTTTTAATTTATTTATTTATTTTAGTTGTAAGTATTACAGTTTCTAGAAGTTTTCTGAGATTTTATTCGACTTTTCAGCTGCAAATTCTGTTGTTGTAAGGACCTAAAAAATTTTGTTCCAGATTTACCCTTATCTTTCTAATCACATGGACCAAGTTTTAGGTCTAGAAATTCTAGGGTTTGTTGTTTGATTTTAATTTGATTGATATAGGAAAGCGGGTCTTGTTTGTAACATATGGATTTGTGGGGCACTCTTTTGAATTCATGATTTTGTTGTTGAAAGAAAAGGAAAACGTGTTTTTTTTTTATAAGGCCATCTGGGTTTTAGGTGTTTGAATTGGATCTGATAACGATCGGATTCATTGTTTTTTAGATGGATTAGGGTTTCAGATTGAACATTTTTATTCTCAATTGTTGCTAAATTTGTCAATTTATTCAAAACCTGGGTGTATTTAACGTTGTTTAAGCTGCTTCCAGTGCACTGACATTACAGATTCTTGGATCAGGACCCTGTAAGCCAAAATTTTCAGATTACTTCAATTTATTGTTAGTTTTGTCATTCTCTGTAATTTTGACTGATTGAAGTTGGTTCATCGATGAATGTATAATTTTAGGGATTTATCTGATTAATTATAATGGTAAATTGACTGTTCTTGCTTTATTCGATGAATAGTGCTGTGTGGATGATATGTGATGAATTCAATGTGGGTTTTATTAGAATCTTTAAGGTTTAGGATAAAATTTATCATTCTTGAGGTCTTTTTATTGAAGAATTTTATAGAATTCTTGACACGATCAACAAAATATGTTTTGTGAAACTTGGATTCAGCAACAAAAAAAATCTGGTATCTTAATTTAACCAAAACAAGAAAATGATTATTGACTTGAGCAGATATTCCCATAAGAAGGGTCCAAGATTAAATTTCTCCATTAGAAAAAGCAAATTTTGTTAAAATTTTGTTGGCTTGTTGATTCAAATCTGTCGTTTGTTATTACTTAACCACTGATTTTACTTTTGATAGTTTTCATGTTATGAGTTTGTTGTAGCAAAGCACACTTGAAGAGAAACAAATAACTTGGGATTCTTTTTAGATGGTACATATTACTATACCTTGAAATTATTCTAGTAGCTTAGACAGCTCTTTGTTTTAGTCTCCAATATGGGTCTAGGATGTCTTTAATCTAGACAATTCAGTGGGAGCAGCACATTTTCTTGGACTGCATTTGGACTCCAATATGGATCTTGCATGTCTTTAATCTCAGGGAACACTACGTTTTCTAAGAGTGGATGAAGTTGTTACATATGCTCATTGATTATTGTGAATTTTGTTTATAATGGTGATGGTTGAAGTAATCTCTGGGCTAAATTGTTGTTGGTGTGGGTGGGTGAAGTAGCAGCAATCGTTTAAGGGCCGTATTCAACTTAACATGCCATTGTTTTTTATGAGGGAAAGTGTTTGCATATCTAGAAACTTATATTTCTTGAAATTTGTCTCCTCTACAGATTTTGGCTTTCGATCGGATGCGTGTGATTAGAAGGATTAGGTCTTTGTTCACGAGTAGTCACTACTCATTGTGTTAATGAAATTTATGCCTTAGGAAAGGGGTGAAGGGAGATGACATTTTAGAGTATGAAATTGATCCTTATTTTTGAAGTTAATTTGTGATTCTGTGCTGCGTCCTCTCCCATCCCAAGAGAGGATAGAGCTAAATATCTGTTTGTCTATCATGTATGAGCTAATTGTTTGGTGCGAAGCATTTTGTATTGATTGTACACCTTTTCTGACCTAAACCTCATGCTGTTATCCTAATTGTGTTTGCAAATGGTATATAACTGGATTATGGTCAATGGAGACATTATTCTGTCTAGAAATATTTGATGAATATTATGAACTAGATTCCAAATTTAGTTGGGCTTCCTGATCTAATTTTAATTATTGTCATCTGACTTTAAGCTTCTTATGTGTACTTTCTGAAGATACTATATGTTATCCTAGCTGCCTTACACAAGCTTCATTATAATATAAAGTCTTACCACACGATTTCCTATGTTTGATGCCGTTGTTCTGTTAATTGAACTTTTAACTTAAATTGTTTACTGCTGGATATGAAAAAAGGTCTGGAGAATATTACTATCTTCTCTGTGTTGCAGTATGATGGGGACGGAACTCATGAGAGTTTGCATTAAAGAAGAGAATGATGAAATTCCATCAATTCCTCCGGGGTTTGAGTCATATACATCTTTCACCTTAAAACAG
>JAWDEX010000009.1:2675355-2688344 GCA_035221805.1 Trichilia hirta | reverse complement strand
ATATGAAAAGTAGTTGCTCAGCCTCTGCAAGTGCTGCTGAATCACATTCAGTCCAGATGGAATCTGAGGTTGGTGTTTCTGATGCTACAAAGACTACAAGGTCGCTCCGGCGTAGACCATGGATAAACTATGGACAATTTGATAATTTTTTGGAGGATGTGTATGATTCTGGGAAGCTCGGTCAAGTAAGTGTCTGTTAGACCTGCTTTCTCCTCTTTCAAGTTATGCTTTTCTAATATTGAAACTCTGGCTTCTAGAGTTTAACAGCATGTAGGAATGCTGTGTCCTAATAGTGTCTTGATTGCTGCTTGTTATTACAGGATTTCACATTGCGGTCTCCTCTGCCTAAGGGGGTTTTCCGTGGATGTCCAACTTGTAGTGATTGCCAGAAGGTTATCTCTTCAAACGTTTCTGCACTCCCACAAACCTTTCATGTATTCTGGCCAAATCAACATGTTACTACTAGGATCTGTTATTCTTTTCAAACTTTTGCAATAATCAATCTATGGCACTCACCGTGCAGTATTTAAAAAAGTGCAGTATTTTAACAAATGCTTTGACTTTGAAAGTACTATGTGATAATTGGTGAGGCATCGAAGGTCGGCTTCATAATGTGAATACTGATTGGCTGTTGACTGCAAGACAATTCAAGACCTGATGCAGAAATTTTACTTTTATTTTGATATGCTTCTTCCGAAATCTTTTTCTATGTCTTCGATCAATTTTTAATCCGCATAAAATTTTGGAGCAGGTCACTGCAAGATGGCAATCAGAAGCAGCATGCAGACCTGACCTTGAGGATGCTCCTGTTTTCTACCCTGCTGAAGAGGTCTGTATTCTTGCTGTTAGCGTTGGGTTGTTTAGTTAAAAATCTAGTTTTCAATTCTTATTCCTCTTGTAAAATCTGGTGTCAGATATTTGAACTTTCTTTCTTCTCTTCCCCAGGAGTTTGAAGATACACTGAGATATATAGCTAGCATACGTCCAAAAGCTGAACCTTATGGAATTTGCCGGATTGTTCCTCCTTCCTCTTGGAAACCTCCGTGTCCACTTAAAGGAAAACAAATATGGGACAGTTCTACTTTTGCTACTCGAGTCCAAAGGATTGACAAACTTCAGAATCGGCATTCAATGAGAAAGATGCCAAGGATCCATAACCATTCTAGGAGGAAAAGGCATAGAAGCATGAGAATGGCAGCAGGTTGTGGGGCTGATAGTGGAAATATTCCAGGGTCTGTTGATGGTAAATGTTTTGAGGATGAGAGATTTGGGTTTGAACCTGGCCCCCAATTTACGCTGAGTAGGTTTTGGAATTATGCAGATTTCTTCAAGGCTCAATATTTTAGTAGGAATAAGGATGATATTAAAGACTTGGGAGTCAATACAGCCATTCTTGAACAGCAATGGGAGCCATCAGTAGAAGCCATTGAAGGGGAGTATTGGCGAATAGTAGAGAAAGCAACTGAAGAAATAGAGGTATGATCTTTGACTTGGTAAAGTTATCTGTTTTAAGAGAACGCACGAGAGCTAGAGTACTTAATTGTTTTGCTTGTTCCCTGCTGCAGGTACTGTATGGTGCTGATTTGGAAACTGGTGCATTCAGTAGTGGGTTTCCTAAAATGTCCAATCAAGCTGATTTTGCTTCAGATGAGCAATATATTAAATCGGGCTGGAACTTGAATAACTTTCCACGCCTTCCTGGATCTGTCCTCTCTTATGAAAGTGGTGATATATCTGGTGTATTGGTGCCATGGCTTTATATAGGGATGTGCTTTTCCTCCTTTTGCTGGGTAAGCCTGTACTTTTTCTGTTTTACCCATTGATTTAAGTGATTGGAACAGACTACACAAATATAAGTTCAGGTTTTTTGGTTTTCTTTTGATCATTGTGTTCTAGGGTACCATGTGTTTGTTGGCATTATGCAGGTAATCTTGAAAATTTCATGTAGATTTGTGCATGTACATGTTATGCATTTATTTATCTGCTTATGGTGCAAGTCCCTTCTAGGGCATCTCTATTGGGAAAAAGAAGATGGATAAAATGATTGAATCACAAGAAAGGTTCTTGGAAGAGTTGAGGAGAAAAGAGGATTAAATTAACTTTAAGACGTGCATTCTGTTTAGAAATGACCAAATAAACAGTAAAATATTATTATTTTTTTAATGAAAACTCTTATGTTTTGTCATGAGATTGTTATATCCCAGAACGTAAAATTGCACAAAAAAGATAAAAATTAACTTATATGTTAGGACAAATGTTTTAAGTTTACAGCTTGAAGTAATTTCAGTTCATCTGTTCTACACATTGATGATTGTTGATTCTTTGTTGTACATTCTGTTTTTCATGTGCAATAACAGCATGTTGAAGATCATCACTTATACTCATTGAACTACGTGCATTGGGGTGCCCCAAAAATTTGGTACGGTGTCCCAGGAAAGGATGCTCTTAAATTGGAGGATGCCATGAGAAAGCATTTGCCTGATCTTTTTGAAGAACAACCGGACCTGCTACATAAGTTGGTGAGTGAAAGTTCTTGTTCTTTGATTAACTCTTTAAAATTTGTATACTACTTTGGCCTTGTGTTTCACTAACTCAGCTGTTTATAGTCCTCAATTATTGCTATCAACTCTATAATGAATTATTTTGCCAGAACTGTTCATGCACACATGCACAGGAGCTGGTTAAAATTGTATTTGTTCTGTAATTTAGAAAGCCATTATTTGCAGTTTTCTTATTTTAGTTCTTGGAGATAGAAAGCTAAATCCTACTAATTTCAAATGATGACCCAGTTTGGTTGCAAATGTCAACTCCATACATGTGCAAGGGCAGAGTCTATTCACATTATGCTCATTTATTTTTTCAGATATTTTGTTATATGATGGATTGAGGTATGTTGTGAATTTTATTATCAAAACGATAAAGGTCAGATACTATTTATGCTGCTGTTGTAAGCTATACTTCATTATGATCCCTTCTCTTTTTTTTATTTCAATCTGATGGTACTTATCACATTCCTGCTTTTCTCAGTGGTGCTTCATGTTTGTTTCTGATCTTCTGAGTTTTTACTAGCATTTCTTTACAAAGTTGGTAAAGTTCCATGAATGTGAGAGAACAGAAAACCCGCACTACCTGAATATTTATCTAGTATCTAAGCTGGTCCTTTGAGACGATAAAGGGCCTAGGAGATTGTGGATAAGTTTGATTTGACTGAAAATGGTTTAACTGAATATTTGTCCTTCTAAACTGCAAGAAAACCCACCCTGGACTTCTTGTTCTTCCATGCAGGTCACACAGCTGTCTCCCTCCATACTAAAATCTGAAGGGGTACCCGTCTACCGTTGTGTTCAGAATGCTGGAGAATTTGTTCTGACCTTCCCTCGAGCATTTCATTCAGGTTTCAACTGTGGCTTCAACTGTGCTGAGGCAGTAAATGTTGCTCCTGTTGACTGGTTGCCGCATGGACAGATTGCTATAGAGTTGTACCGTGAGCAGGGACGGAAAACTTCCATCTCCCATGATAAACTGCTGCTTGGGGCAGCAAGGGAAGCTGTGAGAGCTAACTGGGAGCTTAATTTACTGAAGAAAAATACTTCAGATAACTTAAGATGGAAAGATTTCTGTGGAAAGGATGGTATCTTGACAAAAGCACTCAAGGTGAACTTGCCCCTCTTAGTTCTTTTCCTTTTATTTTTGTCCTTGCTTTACTTATTGCCCAGCCCATCCACAAGCACAAACACAAATTAGAATAATCCCTCTCCAAGTTTTATGTGAGGGGGATTGGATGTCCAAACCTCTTCCTTAACTATTCCTTTGGGGACCTTTTGGTAGAAATTTCGGGAATTTTAGTCACTGGAAATCAATGCTAAAAAATAGCATTGGGATATATGGCAAGCGGTATTAGGATAAATAAAAACTGTTGTAGCATTTTGTGTTCTGATTCTCATGCTCTGGTATGAGGATATGAGCACGCAATAGTAAATCCAATATCTTGTAATCTGTTTGTGGCTTTGTCTTGTAGACTGATGGACTTTGACATTGATACTTGTGTGGTTGTTTTACCATTCGTTCTGATTTTAGTTGTTGAATTGTTAATCTGATTTGTCTATTAAGACCCCCTAAATGTTAACACTCCTAGACTTGTTGGTTTTATGACTTCCACCATTGTGGTAGCACTAGAGCAAGCACTTCATAAACAAATACATCACTTTGTTTCCCTCTTAACTTCAATTATTTCTCTTACCTAGACACGCGTTGACATGGAGCGTACAAGAAGGGCATTTCTTTGCAGCTCCTCGCAAGCAATGAAAATGGCAAGCAATTTTGATGCAACTACTGAGAGGGAATGTAGTGTATGCCTTTTTGATTTACACCTGTCTGCTGTGGGCTGTCATTGTTCTTCAGATAGATATGCATGTTTGATTCACGCAAAGCATTTCTGCTCATGTGCTTGGGGTGACAAATTTTTCCTCTTTCGCTATGATATGAGTGAATTGAATATTCTTGTTGAGGCATTGGAAGGAAAATTGAGTGCTGTGTACAGATGGGCGAGACTTGATCTTGGATTGGCTCTGAGTTCTTACATGTCCAGAGACAAAATGCAAGTTGATAATTTATCTCACTCCCAGGATGGTACAGTACTTAAAATTTTGAAATCTCAGCCATTAGACATTCCTGTGAATTCAGCTGGGATCTTCAATGAAACCTCTGTCCAACAAAGGAATAATCTAGCAGAAGCCGTATTGCCTTTAAAAGATGCAAAAGCATCACCAGCATCTCATAGTTTATGGCATGCAATTGAAGTAAAAAATTATAATGTCAAGTCAAAAATGGAAGAGTCTGCCCATTTACCTTCCAATTTAAGAATCCCATCTTGCCAGTCCTCTCCAAAAGACATTTCATATCACATAAACCAGGCTGAGGAGAAGTGTGCATTGAAGAAGCCTTCAGTTTTTGGAAATGATAATGTTATACTTCTTAGTGACGATGAAGGTGACGACCCAAAAAAGCTAGTTTCAGAAAGAGCAACAAATGGTTCTGCAAAACATTCAGAGCCTTCTGCAATGCTTGCTCATTCTAAAGATAAAGTAAGCCCGCGTAAATATGATAAGGATCCAATTTTATTGACCCCCAAGACTGATACAGCAATGATGAGTCAAAAGGATTTGAATTCTTTACCTGATGCACAAAGGAATAATTCTTCATCCGATCATATGGAATTGAAAGATGCACATCATCCCGATGGTGGGATGCTGTTAGGGTCTACTGGACTGGACCCTTCTCACCAAATAGGTTCTGGCAATGTAGAATCTGTTACAATTGCTTCAGTTTGTGGTAGAGAGATCGGTGTTAGTAATATGGCAAAACCATGTGACAGTGGAAAGCCTAAAAATGAAGATAATCATGAAAAGGTGGGAACAAGTTCCAACTCAAATTTGGTTGGCAATGTGTGGGCTAATACAGGAAATTACACTTACTATCAAAATAATTTGGACAAATATTTCCGCCAGAAGGGTCCTCGTATTGCAAAGGTTGTGCGGAGAATTAACTGCAATGTTGAACCCCTTGAATATGGAGTTGTGTTCTCTGGAAAGTTATGGTGTAACAGCCAGGCAATTTTCCCCAAAGGTCTGTTGCATGTGGATTCTTGAAAAGAGATCATCAATTCTGAGAGAAATATTAATTTTTTGAGGAAAGCAAGTGCCATACTCATGCCATAGTTTATTTGATGCAGGATATAGGAGCCGTGTTAGGTACATAAATGTTCTTGATCCTACAAATATGTGTTACTATGTCTCGGAAATTCTGGATGCTGGAAGGGATAGACCTCTCTTTATGGTAATTACTTACTAGCTATTATAATTTTTCTTTGAATCTGCTACCATGGTTCCATGCTATCAGCTAAATCAGACATATTTTATATTTGTCACTTTAGACTCCATTTGGTATACATATTGTAAAAGGACATTGCAGTCTTTTGCAAGTAGCTACATGAAGAAATTCAGGGAGAGTTCTTAAACAGTGGTCAATCTTCATTTTTAATTATTCCATTCTCATATTCACTAGCCAGTGAATGTTTTGTTGCATAAATGATGGTTTTCACATGAAATAAATATTGGCAAGATATTGAATAAATGATTTCTGACATATCTAACTGCTAAATGTCTTGACTGCGGTCATGTTTTACTTGCCGACAGTGCAACAATTGGTGGGCTTTCTCTTTTCTTTTCGTTTAATTGGCTGAATTGAATAGGCATGTTTTATTGGCTTCTGAAAATTTCAATCAAGTACAGAAAAGCAGTGAGTTGATATCGAGTTGGCATGATGTATCGATTCATTTAATTTCAGGTTTCCTTGGAGCATTGTCCTGGAGAAGTATTTATTCATATTTCAGCATCAAAATGCTGGGAAATGGTGAGAGACAGGGTGAATCAAGAGATAACAAAACAACATAAATTGGGAAAAATGAACCTCCCTCCTTTACAACCTCCAGGAAGTCTTGATGGATTTGAGATGTTTGGCTTTTCTACTCCAGCAATTGTCCAGGTGAATAAACCAGCAGAATTGATTACAATATTCTCAATCCAAGAATTTCTTGTGTCCTGTACTCCTCCTGTCTTATCTCCCTTGGCCTTCACTCATGCGATCTTCATGTTCATGGCTCATCAATTTTCTTAGTTTAGAGGATATTCTTTGTGTCAAATATGGAACTGGGTAAATTTTTTGTTTTTTTAACAGGCCATAGAGGCAATGGACATAAATCGAGTTTGTAACGAGTATTGGGATTCCAGGCCCTACTCCCGGCCTCAGGTACAGATTCCACTACCTTCTCAACTTAGGGACAATGGAGTAAACTTGCGTAGGTCATCGGTGGAACAAAATTTGCCTGGGAGCAATCTTTTGGCAGCTGCAGTTGATAACAATCTTAAAGGCCTTTTGAAGAAGGCATCTCCCGCGGAATTACAATCGCTTTATGACATCCTAAATGACAATAGGCCAACCGCAGATCGAGGCTTGGCCAGACTTCTTAATGAGGAGATTCACAATCGTCATCGATGATTTACCAACTTGCCAGTTTAGATTTGTTTAGATTCTTAACGTCCTCTTCGCATTGCACGTGCACCTCCCGCACATTCTCATTTAATCTACCATTCTTTTACATAGGGAAAAAGAAAAAGAAAATAACGATAAAATAGGATTTAACTTACTGATTAATTTTTTTTCTTTTTGAACCTGGATGCTGCTGTAGTGGATGCCCCATATTTTTCTTCTTCTTTTATTTTTTGTGATAATGGTATGCACCCACATCCAATTGGTGTGTGACATAGGGTGGGTTGGGATTTTTTTTTTCCAATTTAGTTCCCTTTTTAAAACTGTATAAGGTAAGGTACTGCTGTTGAATGATTCTGCTGACAGTTTATACCATTTGCTAGCAGCGAGGGTTGAAAATTTTTGTGATGTTATATTCTTAATGAATAGAAATTCTTATTTTAACTAAAAGGCTTATTATTGTCTATTGAAAGTAGAAATGTCACTCTTACGCAGCATGGTTCTATAGTCACTACAGCCGGCTCAAGTTTCTGGAGTCCGGGTTTACATTTGGGTTAGGCCATGGTTCAGTAGTTATTTCAGCCAGACCCAACTTTCGACAGCCGGATCCGGATTTACACTTGGGGTTGGGACAATAGAACATTATGTATTATGGGCCAATCATCACATGTCACGGATATTAATTTTTATCCTTGTGTTATAAATAAATAAAAGGAAGTTTAATTGTTATAAAAGAATTAGAAAAAAGGTAGATCCACCACCAGCATTGGAAATGGTCCCTACAACTACCTATCACATAAATAGCAAAACAATCTACTGGCAAAACAAGGGAAGATGCCACAAGGTACGTTTTGTTTAACGCATGGGCAAAGCTATGGTGTTGTAATTGTATTGTACTATATCGTAGTCTCGTTTTTTTATTCCACTTTTAAAGTTTCTTTCTATTTTTTTTTTTTTATCGTATTTTACAAGTTAGATTTGTAATTTGAGAGTTAAAAATTTAAATATATATATATATAAAACGAAGAATTTAAAAGGTGCTATTCAAAATTTTGGGGTTTGCGGTGGTACAACTGCACTGTACTTGTCGCCGCACGCAATTTACTCTAACCAACCCTCGATGTACGGACATTAATCCCCCTTATATTTTATTTTTCATCAAGCGGTTCAAAATCCACCATCTGTTAAGTTTCTACAACATTCATCTCGGGAATCACATACAACTACTGCGAAGTCAGCAACCGGAAGAAGCCTGTTGGTGATTTTTTTTCCTTTTTACATTTTATTTAACAAAATCTTTTTATTTATTTATTTATTTTGCAGGTGGCTGGGTAAAGTGGGAATTATATTTCCCGACATATAGTACAGATTTCCACGTGCTAGCACGAGGTGGGTGGGACCAATTTTGTTGCACGTGTCAAGTCCTGCTTTGACCGTTGATTCTGGCATCTTTTGTACGGAATGTTTGAGTGGAGCTAAACGGAAAATATTGTGGCTGGGCCACGGCATCGTTTCTTCTTTCCCTTTCTTTTTTTTTTTAACCTTTTTATTTTTGCCGTGATTGGTGATTTTGTTTTATTTGTTTTCACCTTCCTTCTTACTTTTCTTGGCCTTTAACTTCCGACCAGTATCTTTTTAATTAAAAAAAAAAAAAAAAATCCAGTCATGTAACCCTCACCGCTTACATATGAACGCCATTTTTGTCCATCACAAGAATCTATGGGGCAACTGAATCGAAGCTTATTCTATCCAATCTTACTTGGTTTAGTTTAAAAGTCATTGGTTTGATTTCTTTGAGTTAAACTTGATTTTAATTGCAATTAACTTGTAATGTCTATTTCAAAATAAATTTCCAATATTTTTCTTTATTGGTAATTTTAATTTTACTTAGTGAGACTCTTACCTTAAATTAATAATTTAAGATATATTTAAAATTTTAGATGGGAAGTATAAATAAAAGTGTGAGTATTAAACATTTTTTTGTGAAATATAATTCGGTTGTAATGCTTTCAAAATTAACTATATCAGACGTACTCCTATTCTCTCTTACAACATTTTTAAAGAAAATAAAGTCTTGTTAATTTGCATTTTATTTAAAGTTGGTGTATAATAATAATAATAATAATAATAATAATAATAATAATAACAATAAAATAAATTTTCTTTGAATTTCATATCACAACATTCTAATTAGACAATGATGTTGAAAGAGCTCACGTAGCTACATATTGAATAATAATTAGATCTAGTTAATTAATTTAAAAATACAAATTGTTCATACTCCTATAGTTTATTTTTATAAAATAACTAGTACATCATTTTAATTTGTTAATATTAGCAATTTAATTAACATATTAAAATGAAAAACAATAAAACAATGTTTTTTACTTTGCTCTTTAATAAATTAAAGTTAATATTACAACAACATATATATAACTTTATTTGATTTTGAGTTTAGGAAATGACTCCTTGTTTATGAATTTCTCTTTTCATGCATGATGGCAATTGTTCCCAATTTTCAGTACTATTTTTTGCCTTGAAATTCTTGAGGAAACACAAATGCCATATGCATTGGGAGGTTCTTTTACGGGACATTTCAAAAAGAAGTCTTCGAAATTAGGAAACACCTTATTTCATTAATTTTTTTTTCTTTATTTTTAATTAAAAAAACAAAATTTATAAATAAAAAAAATGAAGAGAACTAATAAAAAAAAAAAAAGAATTTTAAAAATAACAATATTAAGAGAATTTATTGGTTTTAAAAGTGCTATAATTATTCTCAAAAATAATAATAGTGTTTTTGAGTGTATCCTTCTAATGAAATCTTACCAAGAAGTGAAAAAATGGAAGTATTTTTTTTTAATGTAGCCAAAGAACTAAAAAAGTAAAGATATTTGTAGTCCTATGTCACTGGAACCATTTGATTAATTGATTATCAAGAAAAGACCTCATAATTAATTGGTAAATTAAACTATAATCAGACTCCATTAGTTATCATTATTTTAATTAGTTTGAGAATATGAACACATCATATATCATCCTCTCATATACTGCATTCTTTATATAGCTTGTGGCAGCTGATGTTTTTGATATTATTCCACAGCATATTAGCATGCTGAACAAATCTTTATACTTAATTTTCTTGGAAAATGTCTTTACAGACTGTTTAACTTCTACTTTGTCAAAAAAATTTTCTATAAATTAATTAAGCTTATTAGTTCTTAAATTCAAGTTAATTATTGTTGAAGTAAATTCCGTTTAGCATTGTGATATCAGCCTTCTAAGTTATGATTGTTGTAAGATAAAACTTTAACTATCAAATATTAATATAAAAATATTTGGGTATAATTAAAAATTGATATTATTAGATATATTCCTCTTGATGTTTAACATTTTCTGATAAAAGTCGTTATCTGATTCATTATAGCCATCCGGAGGTTGGCAGATCACATCCATTTCCTCAACCACCAACATTTGGTATAATTATATATTCACTGCTCTTAGTGTGAGAGAGCTTCTGCTCCCTCAAAACGTCGGATTCTTCCAGTTAAATTGACATGAAAGATTCACAAGTTTACGAGTAAAGAACAAGTTGTACTCTTATCATCACACAGTTTACCTAAGTTATGGTGGAAAATAAGAGATGGAAGATATTATAAATTATTTATCCCAAATATCCTAATAGAATTCGAGTTAATTAGAATGAACATAATTTTTATAAATTTTAGTAGGATAGATATCGCAATTCTGGTAGATTGAATATGAAACAAAATTTGAATATTTAAGTTCAAAAAGTTAATTCTATAATTTATAACTTATGAATAATTTTAATTGGTATAAAAATTTTGCACCTAAATTTTTCTATGAATTTTTTAATCATTAATTTTTTTAGTTAAGATTTTATTTAGTTTTAAGCATTTTTATTAGTATTTTTATATTTTTATTATTTGTTTAGGTGTAGATAATAAATTCAATAAATTTTTTAAGGATTATAAAAACATATCAAGATTTTAAATGTTTTTTGAAGACTAATTAAAGAAACATTAAATAAAGAAAGTATGCATTTCAAAAAAAGTCAATGTAGCGCAAAAGTAAGATTGACCTTCAAATATTTAGAGATATTTTTAGTAGCCTAAAATGAAAAAGATTTTCTAAACTTTTGTAGTTGATGAATTAAGTTTTTCAAAATATATTTGTAAGCATGATTTAAAGATTGTTTGGACCTTTAAAGTTAATTTAAAAAATTTAAGCATCAATCTTATTTTAAAATTAAGCACTCCTCAAAAAATTAACAATATCTTAACTTGTAGATATCGAAATTTGTCAATTTAAGTTGTGCTGAAAATCTGACTGTTGAAGTACATGATTGTATGCAAAACATAAAATCAAGCATGGGTATCATTTTTCTTTATTTTTGGGTATTTTAAGGTAAAATTAAACATTTTAAAGAATTAATCACTAACCTTTAGTGATTATTAGACGAAGAACAATACCAAAATTTTAGTGTCTCTAAGAAATTAAAATTCCTCAATCTTCTCCTTACTTTGGCTAGTTGTAGAGAGAGAGAGCTTGGTGAACAAAAATAAAAAATATGCTTAATTAATTCAAAAATTAAAATTTAGCCCTTTATATATTTTTTCTTATTTACTGTAATGTCCCTAACCTTTTTGGTTAAAGATAAATGGGTCTTGAAGTTTGTTCAACTTTTTAATAGTAAATATAAAATATTACTTAGGTTCTTAAATTTTAAAAAATTATAAATTAACCCAAAATTCGGTCAAACTTATTTTGATCAAATTTATTTTAATTTTATTTATACTTTTAAATATTTATAGAATATTATAATTTATTTAAATTACAATTGAGTTAATTTCTTAAGTTCTCGATCTGTTAGACTATTTAATGAGTAAATCGTTTACAATTTTTTGGCCAAATAATATCTCTGAAAGTATTAACTCTTTTGCAGACATTATTTATTCTCTCTAATAGCAAGAATAAGTTAAAATTTATATCGTAACCTCTTAAGTTTATTATAATTTTAGCCGTGAGTTAAAATCGATTTCATCAATCTCATTTCAAACTATTCAAATTCTCAATGATCATAATTAACATCTAGTAATGTGTTATAACTCCTAAATCATAATAAAGAAAATTTTCATCAAAATTTTTATAAATAATTATAGATTTGTGTGAATAATATCCTTCTATTCGTCTAATCCCAATTAAATTAGGGTTTACGAGTGTCAAACTCTAAATGTAATTATATTTGAATAATTAGTTAATATAAGCTAAATTTGTCACTACGAACTCTTCGTATAATACTTATACTTTAGACAAAGACTTTATTCTTACCTATTTTCTAATATCTAATTGAGAAATCAAACTTAAATCGAGTCAACGATACTTCAAAATATTTTATGTTGAGTCAACAAATTTTATCTGACAATCATTTATATCTCGATATAAATAACACATGACTAAGTCGACTTTTGTGCATAAGACATAATTAGTCTTGTATTTATACATCATATGAATCATGTGCATTTATACGAATTAACAACCATGACATTCTAGGTTTGAAGAGTAGTTAATACACATTTATAATTTAATAATAAATCATTGACAATATATATTCGTGTGATTCATCATAACTTTGATCAAGTTCAAATAATAGTTCTTTAACTATTAGTTCACATTAATATTTTAATGATATGATTATCATATCACTTGCACTAATATTATTTTATAATATTTATCGAAGACATTTAGTGTGCCTACACTGTAATATCAATGCCTACTCGATATTACTTCTATAAAAAATACATTAGATAATCTAATTATCTTGATCAATTTATATTCATAGCCAATCATTAGTATGATTAGATAGAAGAAATAATATGTACACATAAATTAAAATAATTTTTTTATTAATAAAATATATA
>JAWDEX010000009.1:2651288-2665871 GCA_035221805.1 Trichilia hirta | reverse complement strand
TATATATTACATATTATTACAGTAACTCAATGTAATGTGTTCAAAATCGACAATCTAAATAGTTTTAGGACATACAACATTAACAATTTCAAAAAATAAAACTTTTATAAAACAATTAAATACATTTAAAGTCTCTATCTATACCTAAAAGCATAGCAAATGCAGTGCTAAAGAGTTTTTCTTTTCAAAAAATTAAGGTTGTAGCTTTAGATTCTAGGCTATAGTGCTGACTCCTTACCTCCTAAGTTAAAAAGATTGTAATCCTAAAACATGAGATTCCTTGATTTTAAAAGCCCTAAAACTTACTTATATAAAGAACTTTTTTGGGTCTTTAAATAAAGCCACCTACTATGCCAAAATTATAAAGAAACCTTGAAAAAATCATAAAAGTCAAGTGAAGAACAATAGATTAGAAAAATTACAGGAAGAGTTGGTTAAGAGTTTTCTTTCTCTCCCTCAATTTATTGTTTTCTTATTTGTAAACTACGAGATTTGTAAGTTATGTTGTATTTATTTTAGTTTTTATATTAGATTAAACTAACAATCTAGAAATTTTAATATCATTATCACCTTGTACATAATTTATTTGCCTAATTCATTTATTTAGTCTTTGTATTGGTTTATTTATCCTGTTTTATGCTTATTTTCTCTAATTCCTTGATCATGAATTAGTTGATACCAAATCTAGGATTTGGCATTCGAGAAAAATAATCTTAGGTTAAAAAATAAATAATATAATTTATGTTATTAATAAGTTGAAAGACCTTTAATATCTTCGAAGAAGACTAATTAAGAGAGATAATAAATTTAATGAACTTCTAACTCCTAATTTTTTATAATAATTTAGAATTTTTTAGATAACAATTAAAAAATATGAATTAAAAATTAGATAAGCTATTAAAATTGAAATTTAAAATTTTAATTAGTTTAACCTCGAGAAAGGTAGTTGATTGCATTAGGTCTCTCGTTTTATAAACCTAAAAAAGATTAGATAATAAATACGATAGTTTGATTGTTTAATTATTTATTTACTCTTTTCGTAAGGTTATTTATATTATATTATACTTAATATTTCTAGTTTATTAGCCATGAATTAGATGATTTGAAATTTAGAATGAAAAACTTAAGAAAGATAGTCATAAATTAGAATTCAAATAATACAACGTGAGGCATTAATAAGTCAAGAGACTATTAAATTCTTTAAAAATGCTTAAAAGGAATCAAAGAACGAAAATATTTTTAAGGCTTAATTTTGGATAGAAATATGAAAACTGAATGTTAGAGACAGGTTTGATTTGTAACCAAATAAGTTAAGATTTTGATATTATAAACTCAAAAAATAAGTGGATAAGGAATTAACGTCAAAAATAGAATTGAAAATTGGGTGAAATCAAGTTTTTACATTATTTATACTTAAAAATTTCTAAGTATTTGTGGCTATGCTCCATGTATAATGTGTATCATATTAGTTATAATTTTAGCTAAAATAATTTTAATTATTATTTTAATTAATATCTAAATAAAATTAGTATAATTCACTTACAATACGTAACAGAAATTGACAATCTGAACTTAAACGATTTATATTATAAAAAACACTGTAAGCTTGTGCTATTTTCAATTAAGAAAAATAAGAAAGATGATTGATGCTTCTTCTTTCTTCATCTACATTTTCTTCTAATTGGTGGGATAGTACTCTTCGAAAGTTTCGTAAAGATTTTTTTGAGAGACATTAATGGGTTCCCAAGTTACAAATTTTCTTAAGTACGTTTTCCGTTTTGTTCTTTTTCCTAACCCTAACTGGGGGTTATTTTTGCATGAATCTTCTATTCTTGTGATATTCTCTAAGCTGTCGTCTTCCTGCAACATTTTTGTATGATCAATATCATATTATTCAGGCTTGCCGAGGTTTACATACTAGTCAAGAATCTCTATCTTCACACGATCAAAGATCATTGAAATTAGAGACATTCATCCAAATCATGACCTTTGCATCTATTTTAAGTCTTCTCTTCAGACAAAAAAAATGGCCATCATGCGTAATCATGCCACAACCATATCTAAAAGGGACTCATATATTACGACTTTCGCATGGATTCAAGCATAAAATGCCAAATCCACAGTATTCACTTTCAAAGTCAAACGATATCAGAGGACCTAGATTAAAAGTAAAAGGGAGTAATTTACAACATTTAGATATCCAAAAAATGGAGCGTATCTGTGTGTAAAGTGTTCCGATGTAACGTAGATCTTTCAAAGGTTAATTCTAATAAGTTTCCCTGTTGCACAACCAAATTAACGCCACAACTCCAAAATCAATCAAACCCAAAGTGATTAATGAAAAATCATACGGAACAACAACTAAATTTATTTGCTCATTTTGGATCAAGCAATTGCATCTTCAAGAAGGATGAGAGGCTGAAGAAACTCCGTCGTATCAGAATTACCAATCGTTAGCGAATCAGGTTAGAAACATCCAAAAAGAAATACAAGTTCTTAACCTACAAATTTGGTAAGTAATTATTTTCCCTCAACTTATTCCTCTTGTTTTGAGAAATTGAAATACAAATATGCCACAGCATTCGCTCATGAAAAATGAAAAGTAAGCACCGCAGGGCATGCATTATTCCACATATATCAGCAGGTTCGACACAAGCATACCAACACAAACATATGAACCAGCTTCAGTTGTATATTTTTCAAATTTTCCCCCTCCAATCTCTTGAATATTTTAATAATGAATCCTTCAAAGGTGACGCTAAATTATCAGATCCACACCCAATATGACAGTCCAACTTCATCCAACCAATAAAAAAATATTACGGTTAATCATGTCAAAAGCCTTGTCGCCCAAGTGGACTTGGAAAAAATTTTAATACCCTTCTTTCTCAACCTCTCTCAATATAATTAATCCCATTTTCTTAATTCCTCTGTCTATGTATTTAATTACCTTAGAACATGTGTGTTATTTAGCTGGCATCAATATTAGAAAAAGATGAATCTAGACTTTATCTTTTTGCCTAATAATAGATCTATTAAGATTATCTTTATTTGGAACCCAACCGACTTCTCTCTTTCATAAGCCCGTGAGCATTCCACCTCTCCTATGCTTAATTTGTCCATCATTATACCCATATTATATTTCACAAATCCTAGAGAAATAATTAACGGTAAATGCTCGTTTCAAGAGAAAGGCGAGAGAACGGGTGAAGGAAGAGGAGGAAGAAGATAGATATGTTGCTTATATGTTTCATCTTCATGAAAAGATTCACTATGTCTGCTAATTAAAAGTAAAATAGCTTTGTTTCAAATAAAAGGTTTAGATTGTATATATTAATCATTAAACTCTCTCAATTATAATTGATCCTCCAGGTCTGGTTTGCAGAGCGGAAGACATATCTACGTTCATATCTTTCTTGTAAAGGTCTAATTATTATCCCTCAATTCTTCTTTTCTTCAAATAAACAAAAGGCTAAATTAAATTAGAAGAGAAGATCAAGAGACAAGGATCGTATCTTCAAAAAAATATATATAGTAACTGCATATTAATTAATGATCTATCGACCAGCTGAATATTACAGAGTATTTAATAATGGAGAGCATTCTTGCAACTATCATATTTTCTGCTGCTGCTGCTGCAACTGCAACTGGTAGTACCATATCACTACCATTTCTGGTTCTTTGTCCTTAAAAGAGCAGTTCATAAAAAGAAAAAGAAGGGAGTACCCAAATATCCAAAACATGATATGCAAATCAAAATAAACAAGGGCACCTCAAAAACACAGCAGTTAATGTATACATTACTTATAAAGTAAAGTATATAACCTCAAGCATTAGTGGTCTAGATTTATTTTCATTTCTTTTACTTTAATATTTTTGGGTTCATTAATTTGCATCAGATTCAGATGGTGGCGGTGGCGTAACCGTTACCTTCTGCTTAGGCCTTTTTCGTTTCTTTTCATAGCTAACACCTCTCGCTTTGGCTTGAAAATCACGAACTTCCCTCAGATAAATCCTCACTGCTCTTGCACCAAACGGGTTTGCTTCAGGTCTGCCACCGTGCTCCTCGTACGCTGCCCGGAGCCTTCCGATCAGCGCATCAAGGCTGCCCCACGCCTGGCGGAGAGGGCATGGGCAAGGCGCTGGAGGGTTTGGAAGGCCAAAGAAGGGACAAGTTTGGTTATGGACTTTGGTTTTGCCGAATTGGTCTAAGTAGCGAAGAAATTCGAGAACATGAGCTCCGCTGCACATGGGAAGAGAAAGTGGTGGCCTGTGATTGCGAAGGTATTGGCCGAAAGTGTTCCAATCTCTGCGTTTTTGGTTTTCATAGCGGCTTGGAGTTGAAGATGAGGATGGAGATGAACTGGTATTAACAACGGCGTTTGCTGCGATGGTGGTGATGGTGGTTGTGGGAGTAGTGGGGCCTTGGTAGCTTGTATTGTTTGGGGGTGGAGAAACCAAGTCCATCGTAATGAAAAGATATGTGCGTATGAGTATTTTGATTTCCTCGGATCTTGAAGGAGATGGGATTTGTTGCTGTTATTAGTGTTGTTGTTCTTCTTTTAGGGTTTCTCCTACGGCTATCTCCGTTATTGGATTAACTGATCAGCTCAGGAGGAACCCTAGAAAGCGAGAGTGAGAGTGACAGAGAGATCAATTTGTTGAGTGAAGCAAAATTTGCACCTTACTCTCCATGGAGAACGGTGGAAATTTTGGTCTTGTGTAAACTCGTTGAAGCCGATGAGACGAAATTTTTCTTCACGTATTCAAGAGCAAAATACCCAAAAAATGAACGAAAATGGATTTTGCATGGATTCGATGATATTTGACGAGAGGGAATGAAGGGAATCAGATGAAATAGATCTGGTAGATATCTTAGCTTTCTCTGTCAGTTTGGGTTGTGGTCCTTGTAATTTGTTTGAGTGCAACCAAACCAAACGAAAGAGTCTGCAAAGAAATCTTGAAAGACTGCGGTTACTGGGTTGGATGATTTATGAAATATGGTTATTTAAGAAAAAAGGAGATCATATCACACAACCATCACAGATTTTCTTTCTAACAAAAGGTCAAGCAAACTGAAGTTAAACTCACTGTAGATAAAGTGATGGAAAGACGGGAAAATTAAAGAAAGAGAGAAAGAAAGTTACCTAAATGACCAATGGGTCAAGACTCAAAAGGAAAATATGAAAAAAAAAAAAAAAGGATAAAAAAATAGAGAGCAATCGGATGCTCGGGTAGGAAGTAATGTTGACGGAGACTGAAGTTTTACAAAATATATACGACAAGTTCAGGAGAGAGGTAAGCACAGCAAAAGGGTAATGAATGGATTGGTGACCCAAGGTGGTACACAAATTTATATGCTGTCACTACCTGCTACTCAAATAATGCTAATCCACTCCAATTCGCTCGCAAATGGAAATTAAAGCGCAGATAACATTTTGCAAAAGCAGAAACACTGATCACTACTTAGAAAACTAGAGGGAGAGGAACCTTCACAGCAATTACTCATCCCATGTCCTCTCCCTCGTCCAATTCGTTCTTTAGGGTTTGAAAATTAATAAAAATAATTTTTTAGTGTTAATGGTGAACTAATTTACATTTTACGCTAATTATTTTATTATTATTTATGCGAAAAGTGATTAGATTTAATATGTACAAGCGCATTTTAGTGGTTAGTAGAGTTCACTTTCTTTCTCTGGGCATTAAAAGAAGGTTTTGAACTCTTTTAATGATGAATGAGAAAAAAACTCTCCTCTTAAATAAACATAAGAGTAAAATTATTGATTTTGAATATAAAAATATTTTAATATACATGGTAACTTAAAATTGACATGTATATTTATTTATGGAAGTTTTCGTTTGATTTTTAATTGATAAAGTAAATTTGTGATGAGAGTTATTTCATTCAAATTGTCATAAGCTGTACATGCTTTTATCTTACTTAAATCATATAATCACATTCATATTATTATTAATTACTTGTTTTTATAACTTTTAATTTTGGTAAGATAATTATTATACCACCGCTGGACTGACTTTTACACATATTATACCATCCGTATATCAAACTCAATGATAGATTTTTGTGACTCCATAATTTTGTTACTATGCATGAATAATATTAGGAATATAAATTTATATATACAAATTGACATGATATGATAGTAGTAGTTCCCACTTAATTCATGTCATTTATTATTATAAATTTTATTAATTTAGTATTTTTATTAACTATTATTTTTATGTCACATTAATTAATACAAATATTTTTTGACTCTAACACACTTATTGTCTAATAAAAATTTTAAGCAACCATTATGTAGTATCCAATCCTTTTTAAGGTATGTTTGTAATTGCAGCTTTTACAATCATATTTAGTTTTGAAAACACGATAATTAAATATTTCAAAAAAGTAAAACTTTTGTTTATTTAAAATCAATATTTAATAACTACCCTCTTATTTACGGGACAACTAATGATTCAATTTCATAACAATTATCCAATTAAAATTTCAGTGCTTTAACTTAAATGAATCGCTATAAATTAGGATAAAAATTAACTGAGAGTTTTGAGATGACATTTGTACAAAAACATACTTAACATAGACTTGTTCTTTTCAGTTTTAGCTCATTGGTCATAGACGATTAGCAACAGATTCCTTTATTCCAAAAGAATGCGTGTACTTTTAATAAATGCTTTGTGAATTTATGGAGGAAAAAAATGCATTTACAAATTTCAGACTGGATATGGAATAAATTGCAGTCTCAAATTTGTAGATTTTTATTTATTGATCAATAAGCTATAAATATATAATGATGTCATTTTTATGTTGCTTACGGAAGAGCTAATGTTATCTTAAAATTCAATTGACCAAGAAGCCATAATAAATATATAATGACGCCATTTTGATGTTGCTGACGGAAGAGCTAATGTTATCTTAAAATTCAATAATTGAATGGTACTATATACAAAAATTGCTGAAGAAAGTTAAAAAATTTATATTAATTATGGAAAAAAGGAGAGATTATGAATTTTAAGATAAGTTTGCGAGTGTTAATTAATATAATTTAAATGGTATATGTTTTTTAGCGTCATAGAAAATTCGGAGTTTGATTGTCCTTTGGGAAGAATTTAATTCACATTTATGTATGGTATGTTATCCTAATTTTTTGTTGCAATCTTAATTTTTATTGTAATTTTGGAAAATTTTAAATGTAATTTATAAGTTATAATTATTAAAAAAAATTACAGCAGAAATCAGAAAAATTGAAGAGCTGTATCATTTATCAGCGTAGCCCTACCATTAAAAGTCGTTTGATTATGTGAAAAGTCTTTAACAACGTCAAAAATAGTTTCTAATGGAAAAAGAGAAAGAAAATTGAATCCGCATGTCAATCCATTTAATTAATTAATTCTGTTCAAAGAGAATAATACGGGCTGTTTACTCCTCTGTTTCTTCTCTTCTCTTCTCTATGGCTGGTGATGCATAAATTGCATTCTACTGATGCCTAAAGTGTCTTTTAATCATCAGTTTTACCTAAGAATAAGGTTTTCTTTTTTAAAGGGTTTGCTATTAAAAGTCAATAAAGCTTCACGCTTTTTTTTTTTTTTTTTTTTCAATTATTAAAAAAATTAGCAAACATAGGATTATTAGGATATAATAAAGATGTTCTGGTTGAAATCAAATATTTTTTATTATTCTTTACATCAATTAATATATTAAAACTTGAAACAAAAATTTTGTTATTTTATGAGTAAACCCATTTTTAATATTTTTTAATATTAATTATTATAATTTTTGTTTTTATTTTATGGGGAGGAAATTAATGTTGAAATTCAAAAGATTTAAATTTAAGACTTGCTACAGCTACATGTGTTTATAATTTTCAGTGGAAAGAATTAGGTATTTTACTTTTTATTTTTGTCTAAAGAGGGGAATATCTTGTTGGCCATGAATGATTATCCCAAGTGATGATTGAAAAAGACAACTAAATATAATTGCTTGATACTTCAACTAAAAGCAAAGCAACAACAAAATATTTTTGGAATTTTAGACCTTCAAATTCATTTTCAAATACAGAAATAGCTACCATATATATATATTTACAACCAACCATTACTCCAATTGAACATTATTGTATGCATAGTTCCACTGGGACTCGGTTGTTTCATGCTCATAACCTTAAAAGCTAAAAGCTAATTTTAACAAAATATTTTTGTTTATTAGTTTCTTCTTCCTCTTCTCTCTTCCCCCATCTTTTTTTTCATTTTTCTTTGTGTGTGTGTGTTGGATCCATCGTTACTCGTGCATCATAATTTCTTTGGAAATTAATTAGCTATGTAAATGAGAAAGTATTAATTAGCTTCCTTTTAACATCCCTCAATATTTTTCTAGAATTAAAGTAGTACTGAAACAAGTTTTGTCAGTAATTGTTATTTAGTTAATTAAGGTTTGTAGCTTTGAGGATCATTCTTATGATTAATTAAACAGTTAAATAAAAAATATTTTTTTAAATATTTTTTAAGGTTAGATCTCATTTTCTTATAGATAAATCCTATCTACTAAAAATTACATAGTTCAATTCTTGGATACATTCAAATAATATTATTTAGATATATTTGAATTAGTTCAATTGTTGGATTCATTCAAATAATATTATTTAGATTTAGAAATTCACCAAGATCTTAAAAGTTTCAATCGCATTTTTAGGTAATACAAAATAACTATGAGATGCACAAAGTTGAAAGAAAATTTTGGAACAATTCCTACCAATGCAATTGGGTTTGCTTGCAAAACTTAAAATTATGTACAATCCGAAAGCTACAAATTTAGGAACCTTCAAAGCAATTCCCTTCACTGTTTCTTCCTTTCGAATGCAAAATCCTTATCAAAGATCAATTATAGGAAACAAACAAAACGTGTATCCTATTTAGGAATTTATTAGAACCTTCTTTAAGCTCAATTAATTTTGAATAATTTCTTAGAACTAGAACTAGCATAGTAGTCTTGTGATCTTAATCAATTAGTTAACCTAAAGTGAGAAAAGAGATTATTTGATCAATTTAATTGTGTTAGGTTCTTTAAAGAAAATTGTAATTTTTTTCCTCAAAACTATTTAAATTGTGCAAGAATATATAAAAAAAATGATGATCTTATCAAACTTGAGACTTAATAAAACATTTTAAGATAAATTAGAAGGTAAATTCTACGGACATACACACACATTATCATATGTGTACATAGACATGTTCAAGCCAATGCCTATGAACATTATGGATTTTCGTACTACTGTAAATTGCAAACAGACAATATTTATTTCTTATTTAACCATATATTTTATTTCTTGAGGGGCGACTTACGGCGGGTGTGGGGTTAGGGTTGGGACTTGGCAATGTTTGTGACCTTAAATATAAGGCAAAAAAGAGCTCGCGCACACACATATATATAAAATAAACATTCTAAATAATTGACTTAAAATAAATCTAACAATAAGTCTTTACTCTTTTCTCATGGAAGATATATCATGATAGAAAGAGTGAAGAATGCTAATAAAGGAAAATGTAAATCCTTCCACTTATGGTAAAAAAAAAATACAATTCCTGCATATGGAATCTAAAGCCCACAAAAGTGGTTACTCGAATTAACGGAAGTAGATGTTGAAACCAAGAAATTATTTATTATTTATTATTTTTTTATATATAATAAATATTTTTATTAATTATTTATACGATGTGACACAATATTGAGAAGTTCAATTAATCTCTGACAAACACAGCGGAAGTAGCGATCTATTTCTCCTGGCCTTAGCTTAGCTGTTCTTGTACAGGGAACAAAAGGCTATTGGCTTTTGTCTTTTTATAGGTTGCTACATGTCATTGTTGAATTGGAAAATGCAAATATTAGACATTTACCTTATTTATATTGAAGGTTGAATCTGTCATTAAAATAAAAATTCTAAATTCTAAATTAGAATAATTATTTATTAATATAGATATCCTAATTTAGAGGATGTAATAATTTGATGGCCTGATATTTTTAAGCCATGTTAAATGATTGAAGCATTGTGTCAAGATCAACCCCTTTCCTATTTTAATATTTATAATTTTTAAATTTTTTTAAAAATTTAATAGTGATAAAATCAAAATCAAAATCAAAACCAAAATCAAAATCTACGTTGATGGGACTCATATTTTTGACTTCCTGTCGTAAACTTTGAAATTGAGATCAAAGCTATTTACACTTCAATTTGAAATTATGAGATTTTTATTCGATTTTAAAAATAAAATTTAAAAAAAGTTTTGTAATAATAATTTTATAGAAACAAAGTGCTCATTTTGCTTTCAATGTTGTAAGAATTATGGAAACATATTGGCTATAACTTGCACCAGAGAAAATGATGAAACAAAGACAGCTTCAAAGCATTGTTATATAGAAAGCAGTTACTGCCAAGCATAGTTTTAGCAATTCTTATAAATGTTCCCAATTAAAGTTTAAACATTTTCCTCAAGTACATGAAAATACTTCCAACTTCTAATTTCTGAGAGAGAAGAGTGACAATTTCTCCCACTAGTTTCCGTTTTCTTGATGGATTCCAGTCAAAGCTTGCTGCAATATGCAAGTTTACAACAATGTAAATTTAAGCTCTAATTCAAGAAATTATTACAAACCTGAGATTGAGAATTATGTTGGATTAATTACCTGAATGCATGATAAAGTGTAATGCACATCGCTTACTGAAATTTGATGGTGGAGAACAACTCGAATTCTAAAAGAACACAAAAATGAGAATACTCTATTAGCTTAATTCAAAGGGATTGGTTAATTCATTAAACTGACACACGAATAAGTTAGGTGATATCCGGACTATAAAGGGAAAGACCGTATAAATAACGTATTCAGTATATTGTATTTCAGATGATTTTTGAGTACTTATGACATACCTTGAAGAGCTCCTGGGCATTATAAGTACACCATGTTCATCCAAATTCTTGCATAGACTCTCAGCATTCTTTTTCGAGCCCTCTAGTATGTCGAAATATACCTGGTAATGCATATGAAAAAACAAATGAAAATATACAACTTGTTAAATGTCTCTGAATCAAACTTATATAAAAACACTATCTGGAATTATAACAAACAACAAAACTGGGGTATTACCATGATTTACTAATTCATCTCTTGTTTTGGCCACTTATTGGAAAAAATATAAACAAAAGCAATGGATAAAAAGGAAGCCAAAACCGCTCTGGGTTCTAACAAATTGACTAGTAATTATGCTTCCTTTCCCCCTTTTTTTATCCTGGATTACATTTCAAATTCTATCCAAATTTTCCAATTTCATGTAGATTGCAAACTAGTCACTCATCAAGATTTTGAACTCTGGTAAGTAGAATACTCACTATGTTGGTCTCCACTGTTTCAGGATCCACTCTTAATCCTTTAATTTGATTCAATCCTTCTGCAAATCAAAATCAATCAATGTGATACAAAATTTCCAGAACATAAAAAGGGAAAACACATAATGTTTATTTCTCCAACGAGAAAGATTGGAACAAAAGATTATAAGTAAACCAGTGGACATGGTTTACTGACCTGCCAACATTTTAGCTTTCTCGTGATCATCCTCGAGCTTTCCAACATTCTCTTGTAACGCAACCAAAGCAGCAGCACAAAGAATACCAACCTGTCTCATCCCACCACCCAAGGTTTTCCGGAGCCTTCTAGCCTAAAGAGCAAAAAAAAGAAACGGTTTAGATTCTAAATTTATGTGGGATAGTCTGTTACTCATGAATGCAAATTTATTGTCGTTACCTTGTTAATGAAGTTTTTGGATCCGACAATAACAGATCCAACTGGAGCACCGAGACCCTTTGATAAGCACACCTGATTCAATAGCAATTCGGATGTATCAAGAAAGTTCAGTTATTGCATAATAAAAGCCCATCAAAAGGCATAAATTGCCCAAGTTTGTCATAAGACTACGAGTAATCATACCGAAACTGAATCAGCAGCCTGCACAAGCCTATGAACAGGAACACCAAGTGCCTAAAAGACCAATCTTTTAAGATTAGATGGTTCCATATATGCGTTTATCACTAAAAGGAGACATGCAAAGAATATAATTGAACCAGTAAAGAGTATCTCTTTTTATCATATTCTAATACTAGATGAATACAATTAAAACAAACATATTGTGAGACATTATATGACACGTAGACAAGTTGATGTGTGAAAGAGTAGGACATAAAACCACTAAAATGATAGTTCAGGACACATTTAACTTCATTTAGTGGACAGAAGCATTAATTGCAGTGAAGCAGAAAACAAAGTTGAGCCTGCCAAGAAAAATGTAATAAATGATCTTGTCAGGGCTCTTCTCAAATAGAAAATCAGCTAAAAATCCTTCCAACAAAATTACAAGGCAGCAAATATGTCCTTGAAATTGCATCATCGTATATTAACTCTTTTGAGTAAATTTTCATATATGTTGCCGTTAATGTTATATATATTAAAATCATTAGTATTATTAATTTTATATATATTATAATATATTATTATAAAATATATATTATACATATTTATTAATAATAAAAATATTTTAATTTATGCCATTCCTAATAGGATTAGTAAAAAGCCACGGCACTCATATCAAGGTTCAAAAGCTGGATATCAGAAAAAGAAAATCGAAAAGGCTTTATTTTTCAAACAATCTAGAACAAAACAGCCCAAAGAAAAGTGTTTTTACTGCGAACAAGAAGAACATTGAAAGAGCAACTGTCATTAATACCTCGATAGTCTTAAGAAGGCTAAGACAGGTATATACAGCAATTTTGTAATTGAATATGAATTAAGTATTAATTTAAATATTCATTCATGGGTACTTGACTTAGCTGCTATCTTTCATTTCTGTGTGTCATTGCAAATACTGCAGAATAGTTCTATACTATCTGGCGATGGGATCACTTTGAGGATGGCGAATGGAGTAATAGTTGCTGCCACTCATGTAGGCTTATGTAGACTACAGTTACTATTCAGACACATTTTGAAATTAGAGAATATTTTATATTTTGCTTTTGTTGTTCGAAACATTATTTCTCTATTTGTACTTTCTAATAATGGTTATTTTGTACAGTTTAATGAAAATAAATGTACATTACATTTTGAAAATGTATGTGTTGGCAAAGCAATTTATATAAACGGTTTGTATGTCCTTCAAATGAATGATGGTTATTCAGTTTTTTTTTATTACGAATAAAAGAATTTGAAGTGAAATTAATTTTAAGTTTCTGTGGCATCACATATTAGGCCATATCGGAGATAGGTGACTCACTCAACTTAGAACTAGTGAAATATTGATTTCATTGGATTCTGAACCCATTCTAACGTGTGAGTCATGTCTTCGAAGAAAAATGATCAAATTACCTTTTAAGAGTAAATGTGAGAGGTCAAAAAAATTATTAGATTTCGTATATACTGATGTATGTGGACCATTCAATACTATAGTCAGAGGAGATTTTAATTACTTTATTACCTTTATCGATGATATGTCTAGGTATGAGTATGTGTATTTAATAAAATACAAATTTGAATCCTTTGAAAAGTTTAGAGAATTCGAAAATGAAGTAAAAAATTAAGTGAAACAAAGTATAAAAGTTCTGCGATCAAATTAAGGAAGTAAATACTTAGGTATTGAATTTTAAGAATTCTTAAAAGAAAATAGAATTATCTCACAGATGACACTTTCTTATATACCTTAGTATAATAGTGTAACAGAAAGAAGGAATCGTAATTTATTAGATATGGTGCAATCAATGATTAGTTTTACAGACTTACCATTATATTTATAGAGATATACTTTGCAAACTACTGCACATATTCTTAATAAAGTTTCTTCTAAATCAGTTCAGAAGATCTCATATGAGATATGGTGTGGTAAGAAATTTAGTCTAAATTATATAAAAATCTAAGGTTGTCCTGCATATGTCAAGTTAATTAAATTTGATAAACTTGATTTTAAATCATAGATGGGTCGATTTATTGGATATTCTAAGGAGAGTTTAGGATATCAATTCTACTTTTCATCTGGTCAAATAATATCGATTAGTAGGAATACACGCTTCTTAGAGAAAGAGTTTCTAGAAACAGAAGGTATAGGTAGAGAGATTGAATTAAAAGAAGAGTCTTTTAAATATCAATTTGACCAAACTGAAACTGAAACATCTAGTTAGCAGACTTCAATTCCTGTTAATCTAGTTTTAATTTAAAAATCTTTTAGGAATCCTGTAGTTCTAGAGAGATACGAATTTCTCAATGAGCAAGATTTTGAATCTTATTTAGTAGGAGCTATAAATCATAAAAATGATCCTAGAACTTATGAAAAGGCAATTCTGGATGGAGATTCAGGAAGATGGCTAAAGGCGATAAAATTTGAAATGGATTCCATGCATATAAATTAAGTTTGGACACTTATTGATCCTCTAGAAAAAATAGTTTTATTGATAATAAATAGATCTTCAAGAAAAAGATTGGTAAGAATAGATAGATAGAGACCTATAAAACACGGTTAGTTGCTAAAGGTTATA
>JAWDEX010000009.1:2605528-2627206 GCA_035221805.1 Trichilia hirta | reverse complement strand
GATAATTTAAACACACCAGTGGAAGTAAACAAATAAGTAGCCATTTTTTAGAGTTTTTTAAAAAGAAACACTCCCTGGACTTACCAGGAAAAAAGAAAGATTTAATTCACAATTTTTAGAGTTTTTTAAGTAAGCTTTCTTAAAATTTACCAAGTATTATTATCTCAATATATAATGGTAAATTTAATTCACAACTTATAAAGAAAGAACAAAATTCAAAAAGAAAAAAACCAGAGAATGAAATGAAAGTGGCACATAATAGGCTCTTTTCATGAAGAAACTCAGTAAAATAAAAAAGAACAGTAAAGTTTGACAACTGGGAAGCTACAACTGTAACGTTTTGAGAAAAAAAGAAAGAAGGAGAATATATATAAAAAGAAAAAAGACAGATGAAAAGAGGCTATGGTGATGGATGAGCCATATGGCAACCAATTGATGATAATTTGTTTTATGTTTCCATAAGAGGAAAAAAGGAAAAGAGAGAGTGGCCGAAAGAGAGGAAGAGAAGGAGAAAAAGAAAAAGAAAGAAAGTGACGAAAGAAGAAAAATAGAGAGAAATATTAGTAATTTTCTAAATAAATTTGTATATAATTTTTGTATTGATTTGATATATTCTAAAAATTAGCAAGATTAAGAATTAAATATCAGATATATATCAAATCCATAATCCATAATCGTACCAATTTCAGAATATATCAAATCAATATAAAAACTATATACAAATTTATTAGGAAACTTACTAATTTTTTCCTCTCCTCCTCTATTCTTTTTCTTCTTGTCTCCCTTTCTTTCTTTTTCTGCTTCTCTTCCTCTCTCTTTTCCTCTTTTTCTCCTTTTTCTTCTATTCCTTCTCTCGGTTCTTTTTCTTTTCTTTTCTTTTTTTCTTTTCCTTTTTTAATCCCTATTAAAAAAAATGAACTGATGGGAAAATGAAACAAAGTATCATCAATTGTGTGCCACATGGGTCATCCATCACCATAACCTATTTCCATCTTCATTTTCTTTCTTTCTTTCTTTCTTTTTCCTTTTTCTTCCTTTGCAAGCCATATATCTTATCATAAGAAATTAATCCTTAATCTAATCTAATTGTAAAATTTCAATTGAGTTCTCAATTTTTTCATAATCACATATTATAACCTTTTATACTAAAATACGCCAAATAGCCCATTTTTTCTTTACCACTTATATATACGTGCGCGCGCGCGCGCGCGCATATATACATATATATCTACATATTTGTACATATACCTACATATGTACATATGTTATACATATATATATCAATATACATACATACATACATGCAATTTATTCCATTCTTCTTCTTTCTTTTTTCGCAGGATGTTACAACGTCCAAGATACTACTCCATAAAAATATTACAAACATGTTGTTCTAATCACAATTATCCAAACTTGTGCACCTCCCAAGGGTCAATGTGTTAAACACATGTCAATAATCAGTTTCACCTTGTCAAGCAAGGAAAATTCAAATAAATCAAAGAAGGGTACAATACCTTAACAGAACCATATGTCACACCCTTCTTCCGTTTTGTTAATTGTTCCATCATGAGTTTGTCATATGCCTTCTCAAGCTGAGAATCATTCACAAATCACAAGATCCCTAAAGTAAGGCCACTTTCTCATTTTCTACACATGGACTCACAACTTTTATTAGCAGGAGATCCTTTGTAACCAAATATTTGCTTTATACATAGAGAAAGAGACTGGTAACCTGCAAAATATTTGCTTTGCTTTATATAGAGAGAAAGAGACCAATAACATACACGAGCAGCAGTTGCTTCATCATTGTTTCTTTCAGCCTCCTTACATTTCGTTGCATATACTGCTTTCACCATCTCAAATCGCTCAATGGGGCTCACACCTAAAACCTTTAAAGTACAAACATTTCAAAATGTCAATTAACAAACATACAAACACTGAAACGCATACCCAATAATCCATTCACTTCTAACTTCAACTATATTCAAAATTCAATATGAGCAACAATTACCTCGTATGGATCTAACTCACTGTCTGAATTGGAACTTCCTGCAGCTGAGGCAGCAGCACAAATTACATATCTATTCCACGAAACGACTCTAGGAAACCTGTTAAATCCAACAATCTACTGTTTTAGTTACAAGTCCAATGCATAGGGAGGTGGGGCAGGGCACACTTTGAGTTAAAATTTTCACGAACATTTTACTCTTTACATGTTTTATTATAGGAGGGGAAAAAACCAAATACAAAAATAATAATGATAGTAGCAGATGATACATTAGCTGCATAAGCTATGCTTGTTTACTTTCGTCATGTATTTCCTCCCATTAAAAACCAAATAAGTAACTTAATATAGAAAACAATGTTGAAATTCAGAATTAAGCTCTCTTTTCATGTCCAGCCTTATCCAAGTAATCATTAACAACTTTACAATCTTTAGCTATTATATGCAAAATCAAGTTCATATTGAATAACTACCAAGAACAAGAAGCAACAGGCTTTAAAATGAAAAAACAAAAGGAATTCCCATGAGGTGAAAAGAATTACCTGACAAAAGGCGCAAATCTTGAAGCTGAGGGATTGATATTACAATTCCTTAGTGAAATTTTTGGACAGCAAAACACATTGGAGACTGTCATAGCCATTACTTTGATTGCTTCCACTTGCATGCAGCGAAGTTTTCGATTCGAGGTTTTATTGGGTTTTCCTCCTAGGAGTTTGTGGAAGATGGAAATTGGAGTTCCTTTGAATACTATTGGATCGGGTCGGAATCGAGTCGGAATGTCCATAACCGGTTCGAACTGAATGGATCCGGTAGTTTCATATATTTAGTGTTTAATTTGGTTGAGTTTAATTTGCGCTCATTATCACACACAAAAAAAATGTGGAAACAATATAAATTAAAGAACATAATAATTTATAAAATTACAAATAAATTTTATATAAAATTGTTTCAAAAATTTAATGTAATTTTCGATTACTATTGGCCAAGCTTGAAATAAATATAAAAGTGATATTTTTAAGAGTTAAATTTAATGCCAATAATTGAATAATTTTTTAACACAGATAAAATTGATTATTTAAAAATTTATAAAAATATGAAACAAATCTTTAATATTATATACCTTCTCAAATTTTTTAAAATTTAAAAGTAATAAAAAAATTTTTAAGTACCTTCTCAAATTCTCAATTTAAAATAAAATTAACCCTATTTATTTAGATTAACTTTCTTTTTTAAAATTTAACTCTGTTATAAAGTCAAAACTTAATTCTCAATTTAAGATAATTTTGTAAACAATAATTTTTGTTGAAGTTTTTCTAATATATTTTTAAAATATTTATTTTCTAGACAAATATAAATTTTCGTATCATTAAAAAATTTGGAAGGAGATGGAAAATTGCTTAATATTACTCACAAAGCACTAAATTTTAGATTCAGATGGTAATAAAGTATTTTGATTCTACTACTTAAAGTGTCACGCCCTTAGTCTATGAGCCGACTTGTGATAATTATTACTGCTCTTTGATAAGCATTCCTTAAATTCATAATACATATTAAAAATGTCTAAGATTATATTAGCACTTATTTTTAGAATCATTTTAAAATGCTTATGATGAAAATCATATGAGACTTTCAAACTTTAATAGTTTATAAATTATTTCACACGATTCAAATATCAAAAAATCATTAAAGAAAACACAGTATAAAATTATTTTAAATCATCTCTTTGAAATGTTTTAACTCATAATAACCTTTATTTATCAAATATACAAGTATTAAAAATATAAAATAGTATAATCTCACATTTATATTTTATAAAAGCAATCACAAATTCTTATATGTACATAATTTTTTAGTGAACTCGATGAATAATGTGAGTTGAATAAGAGGATTATATCTAACGTACTTAAATTTAACATAATCACCACCATGTAATTTTTAAGTATTTTTAAATTCTCTTGAAACTAACAGATGGGTGAATGGACAAGTAAAGAAAACATATAGCGAATTTTAGAAAAACATATTTGATAAAAAAAAAAAAAAAGATTTTTAAACAATAACGTAGGAGATGTAAACCATTCTAATGCATATAGAAGATTTTCAAATAACGACATATAAGATGTAAAACATTATAATATATATAATTATAACTTGTTTTATTTGAAAACTATCGGGTTGGCTTTTTTCTTTAACAATTACCTTGATTAAAAGTAATTTTGAGCCATAAGTGGATTTCGTCTCATGCACGTAAAACTAATAATAACAATATTATAAAATATTTTATATAATTATAAGAAGAATAAATATATGATCATTCTACAAAAATAATGCCTTACACTAACGTTAGTTATCAAATAGTTATGTAATGATATTTATGATTGTCCTTAATATTATCTCTCATAGGTGAGCTACTTCCAATTATCATTATTCTTTATACTTATTCGACTTGTGGCTTACTCATCTAAACGGCCTTTTAGTAGGTTCGTTCCTAAATTATTTTCTTATAACAACTATAAATATCAAACTTAACCTAATAGCCAAATCAATAATATCGGTCAACTGGCTATATCATCAATAGAATAATTAACAAGAGATCAAAAATCATAATTATTTATAAACAACTCAACAAGATTCAAACCATAACGAAAATCATGAGCATCAAATTCAAATAAATGAATTATAAATGATTTTGATTATATAGTGGGTATCAGTGTATGAATTTAAAAGTAATTTATATATGTTGTGCGTGTGTGTATAATCAATTTCTCAAATCTCAATTCATAATCAAACTATATAAAACCATCACAAACAGCTCACAACCAAATTGTATATGGCCTCCTCCTAGTTTTAATTTCATTTAACTCAATAATATTTCTTCAATCAATGTATAATCATAAAACAAATCAGTAGTTATATATAAAACCATTATCATTCAAAATCACGAAAAAATGATATAAAATAAATTGATATAAAAGGCTCATTTCAATAATCTACTTATTTACACATGAAATGTAGAATAAAATCTAACTTTCTAAATAAAGAAATATATACATTTTACATACATTTTAAATGAAAGAAAATCGATTTAAAAAATATTCCCTCATATCTTAGAGAGGGCTTGCATTCCTTATAACCTCTCACTCGGCTCAAGCTTTTCACCCTTTGGATCTATGCTTGATTACACATATGCCGATAATCACATTAATTTCACAACTTAGAAATATCATTATAACCAATATGTACAATTATAAATCCTAATCTTAATTTCCTATAGTCGAAATTTATACCTTTGAGGCTTTTATTAATTTTCGACCAATATATCGATTTCTATCTATTCGAAATCAATTAATCTATAATTTATTCATTTTGTATTTTAAATATCACAAATTAACCACTTTGTCAAAATCAATCAACGAACAATAGAATTTCACTAGAACAGTAGTTGTTACTATCATTACGGACACACATTCTTTCTAAATTCAAGTTTTAGTTATCTAATTACATAATTATCTGTGTTACGTTCTAACAACACAAATTAAATTGAATTTCTACAATTTGAATAAAAAAATTATGAATGAACTATAAGTCCCTATATTTTAATTTCTTCAAATTATACAAAATTAAAATCATAAAATGTTATCGGACTCATCAAACGGTCAAATTTAATCCGAGAAAGCTTTAATCATGGTAAATAGGAGAAAACTCTAATTTTATGAACAGTATCCGAATTTATCCAAAAATTACTTAAAATGTTTTCTGTCCTCCGCTATTCAGATGCTATTTTCTCTCTTATCCAAAATTGGATTTTAATTATATTTCTTTTTACTTAATCCTCCAGTTATTTAGTTTAAAATAAATAAAAAAAAACAGTTATTAAATTGGATATCTCAATTAGCAGAAATTTAAATATAAAGTTCAAGAATTCAATTAAAAACCTTAAGGGAATTTTTTTCAAACCCATTCAAAATTAATTAATTTCATCTAAGTTCTTTCGAAGCACTTAATAGACAATAATACTAAGTTAATTTATTAATTTTTAATACCCAAAAAAATATTTTAAGAAGATAACGAAATTTAAATAACTAACGTGCTTCTTATTGCTAAATCGGGGGATTTCACAAAGTGCCCCAAATAAGCATAAAAATAAATACGCTTAAAGAAGAATATCAATGAATATAAATTAAATATGTATAATTTTAAATTTAACTTAAGAGTAATTTGCTTTTTTAAATTACCTTATTTTACTACAAAATGTATCTAAAATATTTAACTAAAGTAGATGAAATAATAGTCAAGATTAAAGAATTACTATAAATTATGCACTGTTGATTTTTTAACAAGCTTTATCATCTTTTTTCACAGAAATACTATTGAATTTAATTTTAAACATATATTTAAAAGCACCAACCTTATTTCTATGAAACTTCCAAATTCAATAAAACCTTACAAGGTTTTTTGGTATAATTATTTCAAACAAACTAATTTTTTTCATTTTACAAATGAAAATTTGAAAATGGTTATGATTCTTTTTTATTTCTACAAAAAATGAGAAAATATAATTTAAAATTTTTGTTCCACATGATTTTTTTTACAAATTAATAAAAATATTTTCACTTTCTTTATTTTCAGATCATATTTTCAAAATCAAGTAATAATTTACCATACCTGTTTTTAATTGATTTTAAATATGTTAAATAAAAAAATACACCATTATTATTCTCTAGAGCAAAATTTAAAAGAATCATGTTAAAAGTTATACCTAAAGCATCCACCAGTTTTAAGATGGTTCAAGAAGTTTTCAAATTGAATTCTTCAATTTCTTACACCTTGATTTCTTCATACATGAAATTTTCTTTCCAGAAAAACAGGAAAAAAGAAAAACTTGATTTATATCGTGTGAAGAACAGGATTTCACATCATTATTCTTTTAACTTTTCCACTAAAAAGGAAACAATGCATGGTTACACAGATTAATTATCCTAAACTTCTTTGCATTTCTATTGAGTTCTTCCCTGTAGCTTCCATCAAAATATTGTGCCAAAACTCCATGACACTGGAACTGTCATAATTCATGGTTTCATTTGAAGCAAAGTCTCTCGTGTCATATTTCACTTCAATTCCAGAATTACTACAGTTTTCACAAGTAACTGCTGTACCCTCATTGCCGACACAACATTCAAATTCTAATGGGGACTGTGGTCGAAAAATAGGGGTATCTTCAGGATTTATTTGAATTCTTTGATGGGTTGTGATCAAATTCTCTGCTGGCTCTGATATTCTTGCTGCATTGATGATATCTTTTCGGAGCAATGGCTGATCATCAGATTTTTTGACTGTGGTAATCGAATTTTGTTTCGGTCTCTTCTTCAAGTGACTGTGCCAATAATTCTTGATTTCATTGTCTGTTCGTCCAGGTAATCTAGCAGCAATGGCAGACCATCTGGAGATAATCCAAATCATATTGCATTAATTCTTTTGTAAGTTCCTCATGCTTGTCTTTTATACCATGAATCAGGATTCTCTTATGATCCAAGCTTTACTTGAATTTGTATTGAATTTATGATCGATAGTAAATAACAGAAAAAAAAAAAAAAATTGACGACTTAATTCAAGTTAAGTTGAGATCTAGATCTGGAAAAAAAAATTACAGTACGGTTATGGATTATACACTTAACTATAATTAATTTAATTATATAAGAAAAAGAAATTCTCTGATGCTCATGCATGCATATATGTAACTAATGCTTGTAGTTCTTGTTGTAACAAGTTTGATGGGTAGTAGAAAGAGAGATCGAGTCTTCAATTTTCACAAATTAATACAGCATGTTCATGTCAGAAAAATAATGTACATAATAAATTATTCGATTTATTCGAACCTATTTCCAAGAATTTGATGTAGCTTGAGTATAGTTTCTTCTTCCTCTTTGCCAAAGTTTCCTCTTTTAATGTCTGGTCGTAAGTAATTTATCCACCGAAGACGACAGCTCTTTCCACATCTCAATAACCCTACGAAAATTTAACAGAACCAGGACGTACGCTTAATATGTCGAAACAAATATTGCATCTAGCGTCTTCGAGTTTCTGAATATAATTGAAAACGAAGCGACTACTATTATTAATTACCAGCTTGTTTGGGAAGTGCACGCCAATTTGCATGTCCATAATTTTGAATGAAAGAAATCAATATGTGATCTTCTTCAGGAGTCCATGGTCCCTTCTTCAATCCCATCCTCTCACAACAGGGAACCCTCACCATGATTCTGCAAATCTCTAGCTTTAATTTCTTCAATAGTATCGGTAGCTAGCTGTTAATTTTTCTTTTCTATGTTTCATGGTCATCAACGGCGGCCATTTTGTATATATATAAATAGATTGACCAAGAACTGCATGATTAAATTCCAAGCAAAGTAAGCCCACTTTTTTTTTTTTTTTTTTTTTTTAATGTTATATGAATCAACGTTGATCACTAAGAGACGGGCCATCGAAAAATTATTCGACAGCCGACACATTTGTGCTTGGTGTGAAAGCTATAAGATGACTAGATCAGTTTTGTCATGTTTCATTGTCCACAGGCTGCCTATCTAAAGTTGAAGCATGCAATTAACACTTTTAATTTGGTGCCCAAGAGTCAAAAATTAGGTGCTGTTGACGATCTTTGTTGGGATATTCGTTATCGACCTCTGGCCTTTAATATTATCTATCGAATTCAGGTTATTATCCTTAATTAATTATATGCTTAAATTCTTATTTTAATTTACAAAGAAAAATAACTATATTTATATTACATTAATTACTTGTTTCTATTTAATATGGCTAGCTTCCAAATAGAAACGTCCCACTTCCTGTGCTAAAGATGATTAATTTTGATTAGTACTCTCAATGCGTCACAGATTTTTTATTAGATGTATATTAATCACTTTTTCTATAATTAATTGAGAAATAAACACAATAAAAAGGTTAATGAAAATTTATAGTACAGTATTAAATGCACTAAAAGTATCCAATATATATAAACAAAATTACTATATATGTGGCCGATGTATAGACAATTGAGACGTATGTTCGATCCATTAGAGAGAAGTACATTAATTTACATATATATGCTCATAAATTTTAGTTTGAAAACATGAATACAAGATATATAGATGACTCCTGTACTTCGAATCATTTGTATGCCAGTACAAATTATATATATATATATATATATATATATATATATATAAAGGTTCTTTTCTTTGATTGTAAATCACATGTTAAAAAGGATGTGAAAAACAATGTGCATTATTATATATAAAAGTCTATTTTCCTAATTAATGATGAGTCATTTTGGTCGGCTTGATTTTTGGTCATCATTCATGAACAAAATCTTGACTATGAGCAGCCCAGGATCTTCATCAAACCTTTTTCTTTTCTTTTTGGAAACAAGGTCTCTCAAAAAAGCAGCAGGATTGGAGCACACGTATTTTAAGGAGTAAGATGCAAGAAAATGGGCTATTGTCATACAATTGCCAGTAATTTGTAAGACTAACAAATTAATCGATAAATTTACCATTTGTCTCCTATTAATTTTAATCATTCAAGTTTAGCCAAATTAACGTATAGGAAAAAAGAAAATGAAAGCAGTAGATAGTTTTTTTTTCCCTCAATATATGCATTATAAAGTTAACAAAAGATGTGATAAATTGATAATTTTACCCTTAACTCTGTAAAATTTTGGCTGATGAATTTCAATGACATAGATTAATTTGAGACAATTGATAAATTTGTGTATTAATTTATTACTTTTGCACACCTTGAGTACAAATTTGATAATAACCAAGAAAATCCCCCTCTTTACCGCAGTGGATTTGGCAAGAAAAAGTAAATTCAAGCATGCACTAGGATTAACTAAAGAATTCCAAACAATTCTGTTGTTTCTTCCACTTGGGTTTCTAAAAGTATGTGGACATTAATCATACTAATTTGACAAAGCAAGTGACTCATTGTACTTCAAAGACTGTTCTAGGCCTTTGGACGTATCGACTTAATAACTTTGAATCTAATTGCATTAGTAGCTACAGTGGGATCCCAAGAAGAACTTATTTTTCTTTAAGGATTGACTATTGGTAGTAGTAAATTTTAATTAATTATTGGTCTATGATTTTGTGACCTCATTCGATGGATCACAATCCGTAAGCTAAAACCTTTTCCCAGCTGCTATTATACCCGCTATATATGCAAGTTCCTTTAAGCATTTCCTATCAGTTTGAGTTTTGAGATCTGAGGGTGTTTTCAATACGATAGATTTGCAGTGCCCAAGCTATTTGGACTATATATAAATCAGTAAGTCAGTTCAAATCAAATAACTAAGTTACCCATTATCATTTAAAAGAACCCCAGCGTAATCATTTTGTGTTAAAAACACGCGCATGCATATTCTGGTTCACCTTGTAACCCTCCGAAAAGTCATAGTATTTTGAGAAGGATATAGCCTCGTGATCTCGGAAATCGAAGCATCTAACATTTCTTTTGCTATAAGTTTAACATGTATTATTTGATAATTATAAGAGAAGAATAATGTAATTAATAGAATTTGAATTCCCTGCTGATCTAAGTATTTATTTAGCAAATTTATGAGTGTCATTAATAATCAAAAAAATTAAATATACATATGCGCGCGTGTGTGAAAAGATTTTTAAAAAGTGAAATAATAGTAGATCTAATTCACTATAATGATGCTTGTGTTGAATATTGACTTTTTAGCTAATATTTTATATTGATTAAAGTACTTTGTATTGTTGTTTGTTTGATTTATTAAAAAAAGTCAAAATAAAGATTAGAAATTGTCTGAAATAAAGTGAAACAAAAATTCTTTTAATTTAATTTTTATTATAAAAGTTTAAGAATTTTTTTCACAAACGATCCTCTAGTTTAAATATCTTTTTTTTTTTTACTTTATTTCTTTTGTATATTTGTATTATAGCCTAAAAAAAATTGTAATTATTGTAAAAACGAAAATAATAAAATTTCTGCGACACTAGAGAAAATAAATATTTATACTGAATCTCGTTAAATTTCGTGATTTTTTTTGTGTTATTTATTATTTTAGATTATTAATATATTTAATTAATTAGTATAGTACTTTTTGTTGTTATGTGAGATTTACATTTGATTATTTAAGAAATTTAGAATTTTTGTTGTGAAAACAATAAATAATATAAAAATAGTTGTGGTAAAATTTCTAAAAGGTGGTATCAGGTCGAAGATTGTGGTTATTATTTTATTAGCTATTAAATATATAGTTTAGACTTTGAGTATTGATTGTGTATGTTAAATTAATTGTATAAATGGCATCGTCATCATCATCAAAAATAATAACTATGGCAAATACAAAAATAGATATTAAGAAATTTGATGAAAAAAATAATTTTAGCTTATGGCAAAATGAGATAATGGATAGCTTATGTTAATAAGATTTAAATATGGTTCAAAATCAGACAAAACTAAAATATATCAATGAGAAAGATTGGGCGAGGATGAATGTTAAAATTTGTGGGTTAATTTACTCATGTCTTTGTAGAAAGCACAAGTTTCTGTTCCTAAACGAAAAATTTGCAAGCAAATTGTAAAAAATATCGAAAAATAAATAAATATATATATATATATATATATAAAGTAATAAGAATTGACTCTACTTAATGAAAAGATTATTTCATCTACAATTGAGATCAGGTACGAATATTAGTAATCACATTGATACATTTCATAGATATGAGTATCAGTAGTCACATTGATACATTTAATAAATTGATTGATGATTTGTTGAATTTGAATGAAATTTTTAAAGTAAGCATAAAGTTATATTGTTAATTGGTTCTCTTTCGAATAAATTAGATCATTTTAGTATTACTGCTCTTCATGAAAAAGAAAAGTTAGCTTTCAAAAAAATTTGTACTCTTTTGTCTAATTACAAGATTTGTAAGAGAGATTAGAAAGATAACACAAATGATTCAATTAAAGTTTTTGTAGTAAGAGAAAAAAGTCAGAGTCGTAAAAACAAGAGAAGTAGCAGATCACTCTTAAGAGAAGGACTTAATAAAGATAAATGTGTCTTTTATCATAAAAAAGGGGCATTAGAAGAAAGATTGTCTAAAGATATAGAAGAAAGAAAAGGACAAAGCTATTTTTGATGCCTATGTGATAAAGTTTGAAGATCAGCAGTCAAATTTATCTTTAATTAGTTTATCGGCCACTTTTGGGTCTAGTGAATGAATTTTGAATTCGAATTGCACTTATCATATGTATTCTTATAAAGATTAATTTTTTAATTTTAAAGAGCTGGATTATGGAGTTATTTATAGGGGCAATGATGATACTTATAAGATAACAGTGATAGGCTCAGTCCAATTAAAAAATTATGATAAAATCACCAGAGTTTTGACATATATTTAGTATGAGCTGAAATTTAAGTATCTCTTTGAGAATCTTAAAATCTAAAGATTATACTATGATTATGCAAGATAGAATTCTTAAAGTTGTTTCAGATGCTCTTGTGATAATAAAAGGTATTAAAAAAAATAACTTATATTATTATAATAGTAATACAGTCACTAGATCAACAATTACAATTTTAAAAAAGAGTGAAGATTCAGATTTGATCAAGCTGTGACATATGCAATTAGGACATGCAGTTGATAAAGCTTTATTTAACCTAATGGTTCAAGGTTTATTGAAAGATATGAAAACTTGTAAATTAGATTTTTTTGAGCATTGTATTTTGAAAAAATGGACGAGAGTGAAATTTGGTACAATAATTTATAATATGGAGGGTATTATAAATTATGTTCACTTTAATGTGTAAGGATCAACTAAAACAACATCTTTGAGAGGTAGGCACTACTTTGTTACTTTTGTTAATAACTTTTTCAGAAGAGTTTGAATGTATATTATGAAGAGTAAGAATGATGTACTTAAAATATTTTTTAAATAAAAAAAGACGATTAAAATGCAAACTGATAGAAAGATTAAGCAACTCTAAACAGATAATGATAGAGAGTATCACAATAATCTATTTATAAAAATTTGCCAGGATGAAAGAATTATATGTCACTTCACAGTTAAAAAAATACCACAGTAAAATAGGATGGCAAAATGCATGAACCAGACATTACTAAAGAAGGTTTGGTGAATATTGTTTAATGCTGAATTAGGTAAAAAGCTTTAGGCTAAGGTAATTACTTATTTAAGTTATCTCATTAATCATTTACCATCGGCTGCAATTAGAGGCAAAATTTCATTAGAGGTATGGTTTGAAAAAATTGTTAATGATTATAATTCTTTACATATTTTTAGTTGCATGGCTTATTATCATGTAAAAAAAATCTAAATTGAATCCTAAATCCAATAAAGCAATATTTATGAGATTTATCTCAAATGTAAAAGGATATCGTCTCTATTGTTCAAGTTTGAAAAAAGTACCATTTAATAGGTATATAACATTTGATGATTTTTTATTTTGAAAAAGAAAATAAAAAGCCATATGCAGGTTAATAGTACTTCACAATAGTTGGAGTGCGTTCAGTAGTAGGTGGAATTTAAAATAACAAAAATTGATCTAGCAGAAATTATTAATTCTCGAGTGATTAAAGAGAATTTTAAAGAAGAAGAAGGAGATTTTATTCAAGAACTTAAATAATGAGTAAAATCAATTATAATTAATAGTCCAAGACGTGAGATTCGAAGACCTGTTCAATTTGAAGATATGGTGGCCTGTGCACTTCTAGTTATAGATAATGATATTTCTTCCACTTATAGAAAGGTAGTCAGATGTTTAAAAGTTGATTAATTCAAAAAAGGTCATGGCAAAAGAAATGCAGTCTCTCGAAAAGAATGAAATTGGGAGCTAATTCAAATACCAAAAGAAAATAAGGCAATCAGGTGCAAATTGGTATATGTAAAGAAAGAAGGATTTTCTAAGAAACATGATGTTTGCTATAAGGCAAGATTGGTGGCAAAAGATTATGCTAAAAAAAAAGGATTGACTATAATGAGGTATTTTTTTCAATTGTGAAGCATACTTTTATTAGAATTTTATTGACCTTGATAGCTCAGTTAAATTTAAAACTAGCTCAATTGGATGTGAAAATAGTATTTTTACAAAATAATTTAAAAGTAAAAATCTATATGATGCAGTTAGAGGATTTCAGGGTTATTGGTAAAGAAAATTTAATTTGTTATCTGACGAAGTCACTTTATGGTTTAAAACAATCTTCAAGATAATGGTATAAGCAATTTGATTAGTTCATAATGGGTTAAAGGTACATAAAAAGTAAGTATGATCACTTTGTGTATTTTCAAAAGCTATAAGATAGTTTTTTCATTTACTTACTCTTATATATTGATAACATATTAATAACTTCAAAAAATATCATTGAGCTTAAAAAATTAAAAGGATCAGTTGAGTTTAGAGTTTGAAATAAAAGATTTGGGTGAAGCTAGTAGAGACAGAAAAAAAGATAAGATTTATTTGACTCAGAAGTAGTATTTGAAGAAGGTGTTACAACATTTTAGCACGATAGAGCATTCAAAACCTATAAGTACCCCACTTGATCCTCATTTAAAACTTAATACATCCTTATCTCTAAGTACTAATAAAGACCATGAGTATATATCACGAGTATTGTATTTTAATGCGATTGGTAGCCTGATATATCTTATAGTATATACAAGACCTAACATTTTACGAGCAGTTAGAGTTGTGAGTAAGTATATGTATGATTTAGAAAAAAGATATTAGTAAGTTGTGAAATAGATTCTATGACACTTATTAAAGATCATAAATGTTGGTTTAGTATTTGAGTAAGATAATTCACTTAGTTATTGTGCTATTGGTTATGTGAATTCTAATTATGCTGGTAATTTGAATAAGAGAAGATCAATTACTGGTTATATATTTACTCTTACGAGAGCTCTAATGAGTTAAAAATTTACTTTATATTCTACAGTTACTGTGTCTACTACAGAGGTAAAGTAAATGACGATTACAGAGGCTATAAAAGAAGGTATTTAGTTATTAGAATTGTTAGAAGAATTAGGAGTTGGTTAAAAAAATATAAGTATTTATTATGACAGTTAGAGTACTATTTATTTAGTGAAAAATTTAGTATTTTATATTCTCACCAAGCATATAGATGTCAGATATTATTTTGTGTAAGAAATTATTGAAAAAAGAATAATACTACTTCAAAAGATTGAGACTGCTAAAAATTCAACAGATATATTGATTAAAGTGGTGACAACGATTAAGGTCAATCATTATTTGAACTTAATTCACATTCTGAGAGTTTGATTACTCCGTTTGACACATTTGAAAGCGTCGTAAAATGTTGTCAGAGTATGAAGAAAACTGAAGTATTTAGTTAAAAGTTGGCTAAATCGCCAAAGTGAAAATTTATTGAATATTGGCTCTTTAGCTAATATCTCACATTGGTTAAATTATTTTGTGTTGTTATTTGTTTGGCTTATAAAAAAAGCTAAAGTGAATATCGTCTCTGACAAAATGTAATAAAAGTTTTTCTAATTTGACTTTTATTATAAAGGCCAAAAAAATTTTCTCACAAAAGATTCTTTAATTTAAATATTTTTTTTATACTTTGCATTTTTTGAGTATTTGCATTGTATAGCCTAAAAAAATTTGTAATTTTTATAAAAATAAAGATAGTAGAGTTTTTGCATTGCTTGAAGACGTAGGTATTTATATCAAATCTTATTAAATTCTATATTTTCTCTATTTTTATCTTTTGGGCCATTTATTATTTTAGATTACTATTATATTTAATTATTTAATATAATATTTCTTGTTGTTATATGAGATTTACATTTGATTACTTAGAGAATTTAAAATTTTTGTTCTAAGAATAACAAGTAATATAAGAATAGTTGTGGTAAAATTTTCAACAGCTTACGTGTGTTAATTATGTCTTAAATTTTCAACTTTTTGAATGATTTCAGAATTTAGAAATAATTTTTTCCCTCTAGACTAAATATTTACACCCTTAGTATCAGATAATGTGATCAATATATGCTCTACATAAATCACTACATGAGTTAAAATTGTGGTTAGCTAACAATTGGAATAAGTCTACAATCGAGGAGTTATGGAGTTAGTTTGCATCTTCTCCAATTGTTCATGAATAAATAGAAGATGTTCTTTGATTCTTGAACTTCCATGGGATCGGAGTATTAGTACATGCAACAATTGAGCCTAAAAAAATATCTTTATATTTCAGCAAATTTTACACCTTTAGTCCCCTTCATTTTTGTTATAAATGGAGGTATTACCGTGGGCAACAGTTAGCTAGCAGGCTGCATATAGAATGAGATTAAACTTGCACTTCTGTTCTCCAATACACACAATTCTTTCTTGAACTGAATCTCGTTATTATGGATAACTAGATGACATGAGCGTTAGTATAAATTGATTACATTTAATTAATTAGCCAAATCAAACTCCGATTCTTTATTCATTATTGAATCTGGATGACCAACGCTAGCCTTCCCCAAATGATACGCGAAACTAGACTATCACTCTCCCTATATACATACATACATACATACATATAGATATATATAACCATTTTGATTGACACATACACATAGATGTGTGTCAATCATTGAATACAGTTCAAGAGGCTTAGATATACAAATTTAATTAATAATTGTAACCTTGAACAAGTGGCATCAAAATGCATTCTGTTTGGTACGTATGCATGTAAATTCTTGGCTGTGTAGTAAGATTAAAATATTGCAGCATGAAACCTGAATGCTTTAGGAGTGATTCCATTGAGCATGCTTCGCATAAAATAGATAGAATATTGTGAAATAGGGTCCTCTTGAAAATGAAAGAAATTAGTATGTAATTGTTGAAAGATTCCCTTTTTTTTTAAGAAAAGAATAATCCATTTGTGATTCCATTTTCAATTCTATGATGTTCTCACGCTTTGCTTCTGTAAGTACATACGTCATTTTTTGGAGACCAATGAGAAACATAAGTAGAATGGATGATTTTCGTGCATGAATTTCGATTAATATGATTCCGCTGGGACAAAGGCAAGCTCCATGTTCTATAGTAGAGATGAAACATTATTAATAACAGTGACGAATTTCATATTTTTTGCACTATTTTAAAAATACCTCATAATATATGTTTGTTTTTGGACAGCGATCAGCGATGTGATGGAGGTAAAGAAAGGCTAGACTTATAGTTATGCATCACTTGTATTCTTGGCATATTGCGTGCAGTTTAAGATTCTATGCTCAATTATACATAAGATCAATAATCAAAAGACATAATATCTGGAAAATTACAAGAAGTCAAAGCTTTTAAAATTCCCTCAACACCATGCACACCCACCACAAAATAATAAATATATGGTTCGTCTAACTATTGGAGTTGGCCTTGGCACATAGATTTTGAGATAACTCGCTGTTCAACTTAACTAATGGTATTATCGCTATTTTATTAATACAACTTTTGGACAATATAGTATTGATTTATATTTGGGATTTTTTTTTTCCCTAATTGTATAGTAAGTTTCTTTGATGTTTAACACTGTATGGCAAATTAATTGTATAGTGTTATTGTCATCAAAGTTTCTTTGATGTTTAACACTGTATATTTAGGCTTTATGCTTGAAGAATATATAATTTTTTTAAATATTAACTTGTATCTTAAAATCAGATTTCAAAGGATATGACAATAACATGTTAGCTTTTATATTGAGATATAAGTTTGAGTTTCTAATAAATAATTTAATATTATTATTTATGTCTCTGTTCCTAGACTTAAGTGGTAAGTAATTCAACCTAATTTAACATTAGGATAAAAAATTTTGGTTGATTTTTTTTAACACAATGTTTGAATATTATTATATAGTTTTCAAGGTTCCATTGTAAACTTTAATAAAGATTTGCAATCCTGAATAAGTGAAAGCAACTGCTTTCCGTGACATACTAAAATCTACCAATAAACCATAGCTGGGGGAATAGATCCTTAACAAGAACGAAAGAAAACAATTGATGATGATAGCTTTGTGATTCCATTGCCCATGCTTCTAGCAACATATTAAAAGAATACAGAAATGAGTTCTTGAGAAAATTAATGGAAGAAATTATTGCCACTTGATTGTTTAATTAATGTTTCCTTTCCAATCAAATCGCTTAATCCCCAGAAATTGAATGGTTCCATTCCAGCTCTTTTGTTAGGGCATGCTTTCGTTTGCTTCTCGAAGTGAATAGATACATCATTGTTTCAAAACTAACGTACAAAATTACGGAGAGAAATCAAATGAAATGCAAATAACCATTAATGTAATTCCAAACAAACCCTCGTCACTGATTAATAATTTGATGGGGTAAGATTATTGTTGATGCCTAAAACTTTTAAAAACGGGAAATTTAATACATTACACAAATTTACTGTTATGATCGATGTAAAACTTCTTCGAAGACTACCTAAAATCACAAAAAATATGCTAAAAGTGAAGCCTAATTTTCAACGAATAAACTCCGACTTTCAAGTCAGTAGACTGTGTAGGATCAAATAAAAAGAGAGAAAATGAGTGTTTGAGTATTTTATCGACCCGAGAAGATGGGCTCGAAAAATATTTGTGAATACAGTATCTCTTTCTTAACCGTTCACTGATGGCCCTCTCTAGGAGTCCCTCCCTTTCAAAGAATCCTCCTTCATATATTGCTTTTACCCTCTATAGGGCCTTTGCACGTGTGAGCATCGGACAACGGGAGTTTGATTAGACAGAAATAAGTATGGTGGTTGGATCAATTTTTTCACCACTCCTTTACGTTAGGTCTGGTGTAACAATGAGTGTCTGCAACTTGCAGGGCACGGCACAACCTAATGCGATGGGATGCCTGAACAGTTATTTGAACAGCGTATTTATCGGTCCCATCCACAACTCTTATTTTTGAAATAGAGGCGTTGAGTCGTCTCAATAATCAGGTTTGGGTCACCTCAATAATCGAGGAGAGTGTCGAGATGCAGAGACGATCAAAGTCAGGTCGGGAAACTTCAGATGGAATAGGCCTCAGATTGGTAAATGTCATCAATATAAGTCCCCTAAGTTTCTGCTGTCGTGAAGCGAAAGTAGAAACTTAAGTGATTGTTTTGACCGAGTTGATTTAAAATTCTGACCCAAGAATCATAATGCCACTGGTCACCAACTATCTTTATTGAATGCAGCTGCTTTGGTTTCGACCAACTGTACCTCGAAAAGATCGGACTTAAATACGCTATTTTCGTGTAAAGTGCCTTGTGGCCAAGTGTAGGTATACTAACGGTTATTATTGAGAGGGCGCGACGCTTGGGGGTACCTTTTTGACGTTACAAGACATGGCGCATCCCTGATCGTACATCTTTTGACTCTTTGAACGCCCCGTGATGCTTGAGTATTGAGCGATTGCCTATAAATACCCACCATTTGTCTTTGCTTTTCCTTTTCTACTTTGCACTTTTGACACTCGATCTTTCGTTCACCAGTCATTCATACCTCATTTCTTTGCGGCTCCAGCTTTCGTGTCTTCAACAACTCATCGTCTTTAGCCTGTCATTGATTTATTCAGTAAGATATTTACTTTACCTCTTTTATTACTATTTTTACGGTAATGTCTGGCAGGTTTACTGACTTTTAGAGGGGGAGGAGCTATGAACCAGTTGCTGAAAGTCAACGTTGTGGTCAAGGTTCTTGACAATCATCGTGTAGTCTGGGCAACAAAGGTAGGCGAGGCGAGAAAGCACTCGCGAGCCCTTCTCTTTTGTTGGTTTCTAGAGACGACGATTGTATGCAGAGTTTCTAACTTGACGTCTTATTCTCTGGGTGTAGTAGATGAGTAGCGATAGCGAGAGTCATCATACAAAGGCGTTAGTTCCATCGCCTCAAGAAATTGCTAAGGGAGATCGACACCTAATTCTATCCCAAATTCTAGCGACGAGGGGTTCATAACCGACTCGATCTCAATACATAAATCAGAGATCGAGTTTAAGGTTGATCGATTCTCCTCTATTGTCACCGTTAGTGATCTTGACGTATACCAAAAGGCATTCTAAGTAGACAATCTGGTAACGATGAAGGTTCCTAAAAGAGAGAAATTATTGAGCCACCCTCCATCAGATGAAACTGCCTTCAATGAGGAGCTATTCTTGCTGGGAGTGAGACTACCGCTCCAGCCATTTTTTGTCAGCATCCTTACGTATTTTTAGGTTCCTTCGCACTAGCTAATTTTCAACAATTAGAGGATTCTGATCGGGTTTTACTTATTATGGCAGCAGTACTTCGGCGAGCCCCTAAGCATTCCTGAGATAGCCTATATATATACTCTGAGAAAATATTCCACATCAAGTCCCGGATGGTATTACTTGCAAACCAAGCCAGGCACCCCAAATTTAGTGAGGGACAATTCTTCGAGGACCAAGTACTAGAAGGATAAATAGTTCTACATTAGAAGCGAATAGGACCTCATCGCAGGAGGAGAGATATCGAACAAATTTATGTTGGCAACAGTGTGGTCGGGTCGCCTTGCTCTGAGCCAAAAAATCAGGATGACTTCCCTTGGTAACATTGCTGTCGACCAAAAAGAACTCTTATCAGAGGCGAACTTGATGGACTCCAGCCTAGTCTCCTCTCACGTCTCACGCGTCACCTTGAATTGAGCTAAGATGAAAGATAGGACATCAAAGGTGCCTGACTTCTGATGCTAAAGGTACTAATACTTTCTGTTTTTTCTCTATAGAAGTGTCCGAAAAAGATCAGCGTCCCTCAATTTCAGAGTGGCTTATGGCAGCGAAGAGAACAAGGGGGCAGAGAGAGGTCAATTGCCACCTCCACCCCCACTGCATCGGTAGAAAGCCCCTAGAGCTTTCTCGAAGGACAAGGGCAAGGCTTTCACCCCGCCTTAAGATACATTAGACAGTAACGATAGTCCTCAATGATTAATACGAAAGAGGTCTAGAACTGGGAAGGATCAAGAGAAGTTGCTGAGCAGTACAATATCTGTTCCTGCTTCAGTCGATCCGGCTCGTTAGATGCCTCGGGCTCAAGTTAACGGGCGCATGTCTAGCCCTTCAGAGTTTTAGTGCTGGTGATTCCTCATTATCTCGCGCTCCTCCGCTTCCAAATATTGGAGTTTGAGCTCTCTGATATAGGCAAGGACAAGAGATCAATGGTGGTGCAGCTCCTGCCCCTCATCAACGCTACAGTGCCCCTAGTGGACAGAACAATTGACGAGAAGGTAGGGAATCTCACCCCTGAGGCTGCCATAAACTACGTGAGGAACTCTTTCGCCATGGTAGGCCTTTTTCAATCTATTCCTTTCCTTCTTTTTCTTAGGTTTGCATGTCTAACGGCTGTTCATGTAAATCGCTCACGTACTCTCCCGACAACAGGAGTAGATGAAGTCTCATATCCAGGGTGCGATGGCCCAAGGCCAAGAGAACGAGTAGTTAAAGAAGGAGATCCTCAGCCTCAATAAGAAGTTGGAAAGGGATCACCAAGACTGGGCTAAGATTAGAGAGGATCTTAAGAAAATTGTCGCGATCATTGAGTCTAGGATGGAAGATTCGGATCGAGAAATCTCGCAACTAAAGAACGACTTAGATTCGCTAAGGAAAATAAATGACAAATCAT
>JAWDEX010000009.1:2594507-2605428 GCA_035221805.1 Trichilia hirta | reverse complement strand
TTAGTTCTTAAATTTTATCTATAAATACCAAGCCACTTTTCTCTTTAAAGATGAAGTTAAAAGTATGAGAAAGTGTAAAAAAAATAAGAAAGTATAAGAGAATAAAAAACTTAGAGAAAAAAGAAGAAGAAAAGAAAAGAAAGAACAAAGAAAAATGTTAGAATTTTTTTTTCTTTAACTATGTAATTTTTTCTTTTATTAATAAAATATTTTAAATTTTATTTAATCTTATCTTATATATAGTATTATGAAAGATTTAATTTAGACTTTCTACTTCTTTTATTTTACTTTATAATTTGTCATACATGTTTATATTTATTTGTTATTTAATTTAGCAGGGATATTATATTTTTTATATTATTTTTAATTTTAAAATTTATTTTTATGCACATTAGTAAAGTATTTTGTCCTTATTTATTATTTAATTTAAGTGAAGATATTTTATTTCCTATCTCTTTTCAATTTCACAATTTACTTTACACGGATTAATGGGGTATTTTGTCCCTATTTGTTATTTAATTTAAGTAAAGATATTTTATTTTTTATATTATTTAAATTTTATAATTTATTTTTACGTACGTTAGTGGGATATTTTACCTTTATTTATTATTTATTATTCAATTTAAAATAAAAATATTTTATTTTTTATATCATTTAAATTTATATCATTCAGTTTTTATATCGTTAGTAGGGGTATTTTACCCTTATTTATTATTTAATTTAAGTGGAGATATTTTATTTCTTATGTTGTTTACAATTTATATTTTACTTTTGTGCTTATTAATGGGTATTTTGTCCCTATTTGTTATTTAATTTAAAATAGAGATATTTTATTTTTTATTTCATTTAAATTTATGTACATTAGTACAGTATTTTGTCCTTATTTATTATTTAATTTAAGTTAAAAAATTATGTTTTTCGTGTCATTTAAATATTGTAATTTACATTTACACGTATTAATAGGTTATTTTATCCTTATTTATTATTTAATTTAAATTAGGGATAATTTATTTCTTATATTACTTAAATTTATATCATTTACTTTTATCTACATTAGTAGGATATTTTACCTCTATTTATTCTTTAATTTATATCTTTTTATCTTTATTTATAATATTTAAGTTTAAATCTTGTAAATATTTAGTACTTACTTTATTTTTATTCAAGGTATACATGCTATTTAATATCGTATTAATTAATTGTTGCATTTATATTTTTTAATAAGAAACAAAAATTCATAATATTTTTTTATTATTTATTAGCTAATAAAACCTAAAAAAATTAATTAAGACGGCAAAATATTTTTAATATTCTCTATTCTCTTAGTAAAATGATAAATAAAAATAAGAATAAAGTAAAATTAAAAAAATTAAAATTAAATTAATTAAGATGACAGAATGCTTTTAATATTCTCTCATTTTTTGTTTAAAATTTTTAATCAATAAAATAATTAAAATTATAAAATATTTTTAATATTCTCACTTCTCTTAATAAATATTTTTTAGAAAATTAAGTCGGGAGAATATTTTAAATATTCTTTCTTCTCTTAGTAAAATATATTAAAAATAAAAAATTTTAAAATTTAAAATTAAAAATTATTATATTTGTGATAACCTTTTTTTTACGAAAATTATAAAGTGTCTAACACTTTTTTTATACTTAATTAATCTCTTGATTTATTATTTTTTGAATAGATAATAATTCTATTTTTTTATATTTAAATTTTATACTACGTCAATAATTTAAATTGATATTTTGTTTTAATAAAATTGAGAGTGATTTCAATCCAATTTTTTGTTTCGTTTACTTTCTCAATCATTTTTGCTTGGGCACGCTTTCATTTGCTTCTGTAAGTGAATACATCATTGATTCAAAACCAACCTATTAAATTATGGAGAGAAATCGAAAGAAATGCAAATAACCAATAAATTTACTTCCAAACAAACCCTAATCAATGATTAATAATTTAAATATGGTAGGATAATATTATATATTAATTCAGCACCGCCAAACACTTGTCTTCATCTGTATCACATAAATTACTTTATGGTCGTTTTCTGTTATTCTAATAACTTAAGCAGTAGGTATCAAACTATCAATCTATTTCTTTTAGGACGGTGATTTGATCGACGTAAAATGTAATTAAAGGCGTGGGTTATAATGAAGAAATTAACTTTAGTAATCACATGGCTTGAGTTTTAATTACTAAATACGACATTTAGAATATTAATATTAATATTCATAACTCGTTGTGTCTTGTTTCATGCTGAGGGACATCAGGATTAAAAATTTTGTCTTATCTCTTCATTCTCACATCATCAACAAGAATTGTTATGCAATCAACAGAGATGACCAAGCTAATGTGATTCATATTCTCATTTTCTTTCCCAGATCGTTGAGGAAATACACAACTATAATCAACTTGTAGTGTTGGTATGGATATTGCGTGACTCCTCTTTGCAGAATCAATTTAATTAATTAATTGCAGTTTAGATTCAGTTCATATATATAGATAAAATATCTGGCACGTAGATTCTGATACAGCTAGCTGTTTTGCGTGGTGGTTTTCTCAATTGTTTATTCCGGTCGACTTTTGTATTCTTTAGTATTGATATATAATTAGGGTTTTTCTTTGTTTGTTAATTGCTTGGGAAGTTTCATTTATCGATATATAGAAACAAAGTAAGCTTCATGCCTTAATCGCATGTAAGTTTCATTTATAGATGTTTTTATATTAAGAAACAAAGTAAGCTTCATGCCGCGCATTCTTTTCTTTTCTGTTTTATAAAGCTTAAAAGGAAAAATAAGCGATTTTTGTGTAGCAACAATCAAACAAGTTATAACATCACATAAATATATCAATAACTAAATAAGTTTTGATACTACTTATTATGCCCCAACCAATAACTAAACAAGTTCGATCTCACTTATTGTGCTAGACTACTACATAAGATATTACTTGTTAGGTTCTTTGAGTGAAAGTTAATCAGTCAATCCCTTTTAATATTTTATAGTATAATGTATCCTATTTATAAAATAATAAATTTTAGTATCACTTGTTAAATTTTACAATACTAAATACTAAAAAAAGGTATAATACTTTTAATCACTTTTGTACAAACTTTGATATAATCTATTGTACTTACAAATGCTTTGAAGTGAAATGTTATGCAAAACTTGAATAATTATTCTACAATAATATATTGAATAAGCCCAAACAAAAATAATTCATAATAAAATTAATTAATTAAATATCAGAATTTATTTTTATATTCTCACATGCCAATTCTATGCCACAATTAGCTTAGCAAACCTAACTTAGAATCACAAATGCTACAAATATATTTAATAATTAATAACCAATAACTAAAATTTACATTCTAATTCTAATTAGTTGTGCCACCAAAATTTTTTTCAAAATTATCATGCAAACAAAATTTTCAAATTCAAACAATTACAACTACTATTAATACTAAATATTTAAATACAATAAACAATAATATAATAACCCATATAAACAAAAATAGAGAAAATACAATATTTAATGAGGTTTAAATATTTATGTCCTTGAGAGTTATAAAAATTTTACTATTTTTAATGTTGTAAAGATTATAAAACTTTTAAAGCACACTGTAGATATGTAATATATTAGGTTACACTGTTATTTTTAAAATGTTTAAGTCAAATTATAAATTTTTGATTAAATATTTATACTAAATTAATAATATCGAAAATTTTAAATATTATCACAAAATATCCAAAAGACAAAATACAAAATTTAAGACTCAGTTAATATTTGTTAAACTATACCTTAGTTGGGTGCAAGCGTATCGTTGGGTGCAATTGAAAACTAAAATAATTATTTATATATATAAACTTACCAACTCATTTACTCTATATTTACTAATTGACGTGGTATAAAGACAAAAGCCTAAAATGCCATTTTTTCAACAGTAGGAACATCTCTGTTCTCTAGACCGTTTGAAGTGCTTTGTGGAGAAGTACTTTCACAAGAAAAAAATGAATTTTAGTTTAGGAAAAGCATGAGTGTTTCTTCGGGAAGCGTATATGAATCATTTCTCAAAGAAATACAGTATTACCACGTAAAATGCTAGCTTTTAAAGAACAATGGAAATGGAATCTTGGAGCCCAAGTACAAAATGTGTCCTTGCCGTGTACGTTCCACTGTCCGGCAATAAAAAGAGCACTCGTCTTTCCTCCAAAGCAGAAAAGCACTTGATCTATTTCACTCCTATATAGATTCATATCCCAAAAGCATAGCTCCATATCGAAAGAGTCACTCAGCAATGTGACGTTTATCATTTTTTTTATATCATGGATACAGATTCCATGTTATCTATATAAATTATGAAAAAGTTAATGATAGTGGGAAGCACTTTCTATACTCTCCATTAGTAATTTATATAGAAGTGGAGCAAATACTAAATATCCACATCCCCTTGCTGTTCATTAGAATTGAAATAAAGTTTATTACAGGACTTTGTTGTTATCTTTGATATTATTTATTATAATACTAATAATGTTCCAGAAGTTAGAACATAAAAGTAATTGATAATGGACCAGGTGTCTTCCACCAATTCATGCAAACATTATGGCATCTCTTCTCAGTTCATTAAACAAATAATATTTATTTATTATATGTATGTGATCACATAAATAGTATGTATTATTAAATATTAATTGATATATGGCTCATATTTTCTTTTCAGCCAAAAGCACTTTGGATTATCTCTTATCATCATCCCTCTCCTCCCATAAACAGAATAATAATCACAAATTATATGACAAAACAATTGAAATATTAATCGACTAATCACTTTTGGTGATATATGTATATATATGACTATGACGTACATGGATAAAAATCAAATTTTCTCTCGTATGAATGGTTGTATTATGTCCCATAATTTATGATTGACACGAAATGGACAGAACAAAATCTTTGAATTTCTTTTTTCCCAATTTTGGTGATGGTATGATTGTGTGAAGAAAAATAAAATAAAATAAAATCAATGAACAAATTGCCTTGTTAGAGCATTTTAGCTTCAAAAGGCTTCACTTTTAATGGATCAATTTTAAGAATATAATAGTTAAAACATTTCATAACTTATGAATATTATAAATGAGTGATGCTATCAGCACCCCTATAAAATTCTCTTAAAACTCTTTTTTTCTTTTTTTAAACTTATAATTTTGACCTTAATTAAAATTACATAAAAATCAAAAACAACTATAACTAAACTTATACATTTTTTAGTTTTTTTTAAACTCTTTTTATACCTCTTATAACTTATTACTTATTTTTAAATTTTATTTTTTAAAACTCTAAATTAAATAAATAAATATCTTGTTTTTTCAATCAATTGAGGGTAATTATAATTGACGAAGAAAGTAATCACAGAAGTTGATCTTAAAGAAGTAAGTTTTTTTATTGTCTTTTAACTAAACTTTTTATTTTGCATGGACTTATTAAAAACACATTTATTCAATATATTCCTATCAAAAGTATGATACATATAAACCGGACATATAATATCATATTAAACATAATCAAATTATTTTGTTTATTATATCAATTAAATTATTATTTTGACAAAATCTAACCTATGTGAGTAATAAAAATACAATTTTTATGGAGTTTAAAAAATATTATAGGGTTTGAACAACAAAAGGAAAGAAATGGATGGCACTAAGTTTATAAGAATAATAAGATAATCGAGGTTATTTTTGGAAATAACAAAGTATAATAAGATTTTTCTTTTAATTTTAATGACCTAAAATAAGAAAAGTAGTTTTAAGAAGCCTTTAGAAGGGTACCAATAACATCACTCGTTATAACTATACGTTTAATTTTTTCCCCCTCTATCTCATTTCACTTCGAAATTAACATATTTTATAATATAAATTAATTTTTAGACTCGAATTATCATCTCTAATGATAATAGAGTGTCACACTTGTACACTTATACAACTCATTTTGAAAAGATATGAAGTTAATTATGCAAGTTCTTTAAAATATTTTATCAAATTTTTTTGGGTCAAATTTCAAAATAATTTATTTCTATCTATTCAAATTTCAAGTAAAGAAACTGTAAAATTTCTTATAACCAATTATTAGAAACAAGAAAAAATTGAGTTGAGTAACAAATCCGTATCTGAAAAGTTTCGTAGCATATCGGAAATAACCTAACCCACATTTCAATTTACAAAAAATATATGTCAAAATGTGAGTGGTGTCACATTTTAATGTAGCGTGTAACCCAGGTAGCTTGTGAGAAGAAAAGGACATTTAACCATGGATAGATGTAAGCAAAATTGTCTTTAATTATATATATGGATAAGCCATAAAAGATTATCATGTTACAAGATATATCTCCAAATAATTATTAATAATATATTCTCCTTGTTGATAGTTTAAATCTTCTTCATTTTTTGTTTTATTTAATTATTTTCGTGCTATAATTTTATTAATAATGAATAATAATAATTGCTATGTAGATATATATAAACATTGTATTGATAAAATTTAATATTTTATTTCTAATTCAAAATCTTAACAAAGATAAATATAAATAATAATATTGTATTAATATATTTTTTTTATTTTTTTTCAAATGTATATGTTTTGTTTATTTATTTATAACAAACTACAAATATGCAATATTGAATTTTAAAAATTTTAACTTTTGTTAAATATTTATTTACTTACTAGAATAAATTTTGGATTATATATTTTTACTTGTAGAATAGAATAAATAGATCTCAATTTATTTTTAATTTCCAGATGAATCGCTAGTATAGGTCCAAACGTGTACCACAAGATTTAAAGAAATTAAAATCAACCCTTTGAACAAGAAAATTTATATGGCAATAAAAGAGATTAAATCTCAATTTACTTCTTTGAAAAAAAAAAAATCAAATTGAATTTCTATTTGACTATTTCTATCTCTTCAACCGGAACTCAATTTTCGCTAGATCATACAGACGGTAACAATTTTGTCATTTACTACTGTACGATATCATACTCTCAAACCGTAGATCACAGACAACTCACAGCCGGTTGATTGTCAACAAGTGTCGAATCTTAACCGGCCCTCATCAGCAAACGAATATTCCTCGGTCTGCTCCACGTAACCCAGCGCTTAACCCTCAAGCTCCTGGTCTATAAGAAACCAAAGTAACTGAAAAACCTCTTTAAACAACTTGACAAATCTGAAAACAGAAGACACAAAAAACACAAAATTAATAGCCAATCCGCGACACTCACCATACTCTTCTTCTTTAGAAACCACAGAGAAATGTGTGAGACGTTGAAGAACAATTACCAGCTATGTGAAGAGATCGGACGGGGTCGTTTCGGCATAATCTCTCGCTGTTTTTCACCTGCGTCGAATGATTTCTTCGCTTGCAAAGTCATCGACAAGTCTCTTCTCACAGATCAATTAGATCAAGAGTGTTTACAAAATGAAGCTAAGTTCATGACACTTTTGTCTCCTCATCTAAATATCGTGCAAATCTTCGATGTCTACGAAAATGAGGAGTTTTTGTCCATTGTTATGGAGCTCTGCGAGCCTGTAACGCTTTACGACAAGATTTTGCAGAGCCCCATTTGCGAAACTCTAGCTGCTTCTTACATGAAGCAGTTGCTTTCGGCTTTAACTCATTGTCACAGGTTCGGCGTTGTTCACAGGGATATTAAGCCGGAAAATATTTTATTGGATTCGAGGAACAAGATAAAGTTGGGAGATTTCGGGTCGGCTGATTGGTTGGGTGAGGAGAGGACCACCACCGGCGTGGTGGGGACGCCTTATTACGTGGCACCGGAGGTGGTGATGGGGAGAGAGTACAATGAGAAAGTTGATGTGTGGAGTGCTGGTATCGTTTTGTATACTATGTTGGCTGGGATCCCGCCGTTTTACGGTGAGACGGCTGCCGAGATCTTTGAGGCTGTTTTGAGAGGGAATTTGAGATTTACAACGAGGATTTTCAGATCAGTTTCTTCGGCAGCCAAGGATTTAATGAGGAAGATGATCTGTAGAGATGTCTCCAGGAGATTATCTGCAGAGCAGGCTCTAAGTAAGTGTTATTCTTTTAGAACTTTTTTTAACATTCGTGGTTACGTTGTCTAATTTTCATGAAAAATTCTGCGTTCGCTTGTTTTGCTTTTAGTCACAATCTTGTTTTACTGCTGAGAAAAAATTGAAAAGATAGATTTTGACAATTTTAGTGTCCAACTTTTTCCATCTGAAAATTTTCTTAGCAGACAAACAGAATTCCTGATTCCTGCTTGTTTCAATTGTGTTGTATTTTAAGTTTTGTTTAAAGATTTTGCAAAATTTTCTTCTATCGTTTGCTTACTCTTTTCTGTTAAATGTTAAATGCAGGGCACCCCTGGATCTTAAATCTAGGAGAAACAACTTCAATGGACTGATGATCTGACCCAACCAAAATAAATAAGTGTGTGTCAACCAAGAAAATAAGCTAACTTTTGTTGAAACAGCTTATCAGTTATCAGTGTTGTAAATGTTTGCCCTATCAGCTACCCGAGTCCCAAGAGATTCCTACTTTCTCTGTACATGACAAAACTCTGACGGATGGTTCCAGAAATTGCAGTTCTTTTGACACAAGAATCCAAGGGAGAAAAAGCATTTAAGCAGGGGAAACTCACATGGGTCTCTGCTGTAAGGCACTACTAAAATAAAAGTACGTCGTCGGTTTTGTCTTGCAATTTTTTTTTCTGTTTTCTGTTTTGAAAAGAATCCAAGAGCTTGTAGATAGATAAAAGGCTTGTGTATTCCCAGTCTTTCCACTCCTTTTACTTAGTTTTCCCAAGGAAAGTTAATGGAAATGAGAAAGTTTGTAATTTACGACTACTTGTAATGTAATTTTGTATATTGTGAAATATCATCTTTAGACTGTGGAATCTATATGTGCATGTTTTGATGGCAAAGCATATGGCATATCCTTCAATATAAAACATCTTCTTAAATTTATGCTTTCTGGTAATGGAATCCGATTTTTTTTTTTTTTTTTCAGATTGGAATCTGAATTTGATCCGCGTTTGATATAAGTCATATATTCCCTTCTCACCAAGTTTCCAAATTTTTTGGTGGAGATATCCAGGATGGAATATGCTGCGGCATAAACCAATTTTGCTGAGTTTACACTTTACTACAGGCGGTGTTTTCTTGTTTCAGGGGGTGAGAATTGGACTAGAATATGCTTATTACACCAACTACTAGTCTTTGTGCTGTATTACACAAATTTTCAAAGCAATCTTGGAAGTGCATTCTCTTCAAACCCCAGAAGCACATTGACACCAGGACAAATTTTGGTATTTAAACATTTATAGGGGAATGTAAATAGCAGAACTCCATGATCATGAGCGTTGAACGTGTTTTTTCATGTATATCTATTAGATCAGTGGAGTACCAGATCAAGAAGTTCTATGTAGAATATGATTAGAACTAGTTCGGACGGAACCTGTTAGATCTGAAAACAGAAAATGTAAGATAGGTAGGAATCCATGAATGTAATAATAATAAAACAAATTAAATGATCAGAATTTTATACCAATTTATGTATTTTTTTTCGGTTTTAATTTAACTCCGAAGAAAAGAAAATGTAAATTGAAGATTAAAAAAAAAAAAAATCTTAAATAAATAAATTTGATTAAATAATACAATTATATATATATATGAATTGAATACAATCAATCGATCCAATTTCTTGGATTTCCATTTCAATCCTTTCATCATCAATAAATGAAAAAGAGAAAGCATAAAAGTGACAGAAAATGAGGATTTGAAGGTCAAATTCACTTACTTATTTAAAAATGAAAGTTAAAACTTTTGGTCGTTGAATAAATACTCGAATAATTTGAAACAATTAAATATGATAATAAAATTAAAAGGCTTTGTCCGACTCTTGAGTCTTGAAATAACTGCTTCAACAACCTCGTGTGCTAACTGCAAAATTCGGTCCTACCCATGTGCTGCCCTTAGTTTCTCTTCCTTTCTTACGAATAAACAATAAAATAAACACTTGTTTAAGCTTCGAATGTTGAAATAATTCTGCAAGATTGGAATCCTATTTGTTTGGTGTTAAAGTGTTCCAAATAAAATAAAAATAAAAGAAACTGAAATTATAGCGAGAATCCACTTGAAGCTCTGGTATCAAAGGACTCAGCTGCATACTTTCGTTTATTTTTTGGATTTTTTAAATATTTTTTAGAGAATCTAGTAAAGTTAGTTGGATAAACACAAGTGAAGTACGGTACAAGCCAATTTATTTATTTATTTTAAGAAAAAATTTACTTTATTTTTTAAGAATTGATTTTGGAATCTCTTAACAAGTCACGTTTTCAATCGACCCATATATGCTTTGGTTTTACACCATATTTGTTTGACTTTAATACACATAAGCCACATGAAAGATACCAATAATTTCATTATTGTCATGTCAAACAAACTTTGCTTAGCTTCCAAGTTATCTGAATATGAATCAATTGAAATAAGAATGAGTTTGAATTTTAGACTTGTTATATTAAAATAAAATATGATTTATCTTTAACAAAACAAAAAAATGTGCTTAGGTGTAAAGCAGTGGTTGGCAGATCTGCAGACGAAGCTATCAAAAGAAATAAAGTATGATTTGGACTTATAACTAGCTATTGATAACTTATCTGATTAGAATGGGAGGAAGTGAGGTGAGTCCCAAAAAAATGAAAATCATTTACATTTGGAAGTAACTTCCATTTTCATGTTGCTTCTCTGTCGCAAACTTTTATGAAAACCGGGGACCATGTTTGATGTATTTCTCACTTTTGTATTGTTATTTAATTCTAAAATATTTGAATTATAGTGCCGAAAAAATCATCATCATCATCATCATCATATAT
>JAWDEX010000009.1:2497871-2536171 GCA_035221805.1 Trichilia hirta | reverse complement strand
CCCTACATAGAGAGAGAGAGAGAGAGAGAGAGAGAGAGAGAGAGAGAGAGAGAGAGAGAGAGAGAGAGAGGGAGAGAGATTTTCTCAAATGAGAACATATTTACTTTATTAAATTAAGGATGTGTTTATGATAGCTATTGGATTAATATAATGGTTATCATTTCATTGTCTTTTTACGAAATTATTTAATGATGACAGTTAAAAGTATATTCTTAACACAAAAAATAATGAAATAGAAGTTATTATATTAATTTAATTTTTGTTACAAAGACATACTCACTTTAACAAGACAAAGATGTTCTCATTAAAAAAAAAAATTTATATCTATATATCGATATAGATAGATAGATTGATGTAAAATGTTAAGTATTATAAGTGAACTAACATTAATCTTATTTAGATATTAATTAAATTAATAATTAGAACTATTCTAACTACAATTATAACTAATATGATATATAATATATATAAAATGTAAGCACAAATAATTTCAATATCTACAAGATAAGATATTATCATTTTTTTTAACGATGCTCACCAAGTCGCATTTTTTGTTTTCCGCTTTTGTCATAAACTTCAATTTCTCATTCATTTCTTGAAGAATTGATTGAATTTATTATTTACACACAAACCAATATCAAAACTATAAAAACGCTTGAAATTAAATAAAATCTTGACTAAAAAATGAACTCATCGTATATATAATTAATACACTATAATGTATGGATAAAATTTAATCTCAACTATTGAAAGTTTTTAAATCTATTGACTGATAGAAGGCATAAAAAATCGTGTAAAATTAAGAAGTCATTGATGCTACTTGAAGATAGATAGATAAAATAGATAAAATATATAAGATAAGATTAATGACCCTTAAAATTATATTATTTTTATAGCTTTTATTAGCCATTAGATTTAGGTAAAATTTTAATTATTAAAATTTAATCTTGAACATATAACTAATACATAATCAATACATATATAAATTTAATCTCGCTATTGAAAATGTTCAAATTTAGCGGTTTAGCATTGATCTTATCCCGTGTGTATATCACATCTAATTAATTGCCAAGACTCAAATATTCCTCCCTATTTCATTAACATCGACTACTTGGTTTAACCACTTACTTTTATCTAAAGATAATATTAATTTTATCCAGCCACTAACTTTGATGTAAGCAAATTTTAAGTCCAAAATTCTTATTTTGACCACTTAATTATAACTTTAAATTTTGTTTTGTCCACTTATCTGATAATACTAATTTTTTAACTCATCCCTAATCTTTGAAATGATAGGATATAAATACGTTATATTAATTATATGTATATATTAATGAAATAATATCAAATATATATTATATATTTTATATAATTATTTTTGTTTACTTTTACAAATTTTCACTTGTTCTCTTAAAAATATAAAATATGCAACAATACAATGTTATTTTATTATTTTGTACAAAGACTTTATACAAAAAAATTGTACAAAGAATTGTATAATAAATTTATATTTTTAACATTATTATTATTATTTTATCAATTGTATCAGTTAAAATTAAAAAGATATTTTAATCCGGGAAAGTTAACCACAAAGACGAAATGGGAATTAATCGCTAAGATCCTCTCTATCTATTAAGGTTTGGACCCATGTGTTCTAGTTATAATCACTCAAGGAAACAAACTAATTAATAATAGTTTTTATCTACTTGCCAAGTTGACTGCAAAACAAGCCCCACTGAATAATTTCAGCAAAAGTCCTCCATCATATTAGAAAATTTACAAATTAAACAAAGCAAAAGGACTTTATCCAACAAAATGAAGTATTCATCACCTCCATTCTCCACCATCTCAAAATTGAAAAGACAGAGAGAATGGTTTGAAGTTAATTTGCATAAGTTCGTCACAATGGACCACCAGTCTCTGAAATACTAAGAAGCTCTTCCAAATACTCAACCCCGAGATCCTCGAACACCACCACATTTTCTACTCTAATTTCCTTCTCTTTCTTCTTCTTGCTCTCTTCTTTCCTCTTCATTGAATGTTTTTTTTTCAATGTCAATACAGGTGAATATCCATCCTTGAAATCAAATTTCATTTCTTGAAGTGATTCGAAGACTTGCTGGACAGGAAAATTGAGTACAGCAGTTGAACCCCTCAATGCAAATGCAGCTTGGTCATAAGCTAAAGCTGCATCCTCAGCAGTATCAAACGTTCCCAACCAGACCCTAATCCCATTTCTCGTCGAGTCCCTTATCTCCGCCGCATATTTTCCCCATGGACGCCGCCTCACTCCTCTGTAGCAAACTTCTCCTGCATGTCCTTCTTCAGAAATATGAGCATCCCTGGAACTTACTTCATGTTCATCTGCTAAGGTATGGAAAGAATTAACTGGTGCTTGGTTGAGGACCCCTAAGAGAAGCATCTCTTGGGAATCGTTTTCATTGAAAGGAAGGTGTTGGCCATGGAAGTTGTTAAATGGATTGCACGCAGGGAAAGAGTCAAGGGAACTATTAGTATATGAAGGAGAAGAATACTCTGGAGAGAATTGTGAATACGGGTATTGAAAGTATGAATTAGAATCCATGAATGAATTTGAAATCTTCTTCTTCTTCTTCTTCTTCTTCTAGGTGATTTTGAGTGTTAAGTTGAGTAGGAGGCTAATAAGGATGATTCTATGATATATGATAAGAGATCGAACTTATTATATATTATAAGTTGAGAAGTTTGAAAAAACAAATAAATAACATAGGGCAAGAATGGAAACGTGGCAAGCAAGCATGAATCTTGGTGTGGTGGGCACTAATCAAAATTTGGCCGTTGTTGGGACCCAAATTAGAATGATTTGATACACGTGAGTCAAAGGGACTCATTGTATCGAGGGCAAGGCGGCCATATCGAATTCTATATTATAAAATGTGACATCAGTTTAATGATTTCACTACTTGGTTGTCCACTTGGCTTACCTACATAGCTAGGATAGTAGCTAGTTTGCTATTCATCTACAGTTTTATATAATATATGTCATTGTATGCAATTAATAGAATTAATTTGCTTTCTCAGCCAACAATTCAAGACTACGTAGATGAGCAGATACAAATACGTTTGCGCCAACAGAAATAAACTGGAGGAAACAGAGATAGATATAGAGATAAATAAATCGATAAATTCTCGGGTTCAAATACATATGTACGTTTTAACATATACACACACACAAATGTAATTTTTAAAAAAATATATTTTTTTGAAAAAAAATTTACGTATGTGTGTATAGATACGTAGAAATAGCAAATTAATTAGTCTTGACATTTTTTTTCACATTTGATCACTCAAAATGAATTAAATGGAGATGAATTTGAAATTTGTTCTCAGTTTCATTGAAAATTTGTCAGAAACTCCCTCTATTTAGAGCCATGCATCCATATATGTAAGTTGATCAAAATATAAGAAGTTAGTGTTATTAATAAATTGGTTTTTTCTGAAAAGATTTTGCCTTCAACTATCATTTTTTTTCTTTATATCCTCTCCCTCTAATTTTTCTTGCATAGTTCTGGTTAAGAAATACTATCAATTAAACCATTTATATAGCACTTACTACATCAGTTAATCGGGGTTTCTTGTAGCTTTGAAATATAAATAGAAGTATATACGCAGGTTACGCAAGTTTTTCTGTGCATCTTTATGAGGCAACGAACAAAATCAAAAGAGAAGGAACCAGTTTATCGAAGAGCAAGAAATTTCACTTTGTTTGTACGTCTTAATTACTTTATAATCCATTAATTTTTTATTAATTTCTAGGTATTGTTCTATGATTTACAGTATTAAATCTGCTTTATAATCCGTAATACGATGGATTAATCACCCGTGAAGGGAATTCCAAATCATTGACTGGAAAATGTGTGTTCTTCGATCGCTCTTGTCAAAATTAAGAATGTTCCAATTTCTCAGACACTATGATGATTTGAATTAATAAAAAAGTAGTAGTTACCTTATTGGTGAATTGGTTGCCATTCGGTCTCCAATTCTGCCTTGACCAATTATTTTATTTCGTTAAATACTTTAAAAAACGGAAACCCTTTGGTTATCTGTTATCGATAATGAAAAATAATTACATTGATTCTTTGTACCATAATGAAATTTGCACGAGTGCGTTGATTTAGACATAAAGTTGGTCATTACTCGGTATTGGTCTCGCTTTCCTTTTGAATGAAACTGAGTCAATTCAATTCACTTTATCAAGTGCTAATGTGTTAGTGGCCAGTTATTTATATTCTAATTAACGCATATATATTGTGCAACTTTCATCAGAACGTCTCCTCGTATAGTTCAAAATAAAATTTGACACCGTCATTGATCTCTTTCGTAGTTTTCTTTTCACACACTGTTTTGGTTGTCTAATTGTGCAGAAAGTGTAAGAAAAATTAAATCGCTAATCTATCTGCATGCAAGCTCTTGTTTTCATGTGGATTTTAATTAATTAATAAAAATTTTAAAGTATGAAAGAAGATTTAGAATTAAAATTTTCTTACATTAAAAATTCCAAAAACAAAAATTATATATTTATAATATTTTCCTAATTCATCAATTTCTTACCATTATTATACAATTACAATGTCTATGAATTCAAATTTTGATTCGCCTTACTCTAAGTTTGTTTATTAGCCATCAACTATAACCCTAACACATGTTTATTAGTTCAACTTTTAACCAATTTATCACTCCCATATGTCGATATTTATTATTTTTATTATACAACAATTGGGATATTTATATCGATATTGTTTTTAAAAGGAGGGATATTTATATAAACAATCAAAAAACTCGACTCAATTATGAAGTTTAGGAGAATATCCTAACTCTCCCATCCAAAAGAAAATTACCCATAAAAAGTCGAACCTCTAATTTTGTGAAAGCAAACCGAAAACATGAATATTGAACCCATTCCTAATGAACACTAGCGAGATTTATAATTCTTGTGATAATTACATCACAAAACACACATATATTTGAAACTTTTGAAAAGCGTAAATAGAAAAATTAAAGAAGAAATAGTTTCTATTTATTTATAAATTACATTAAATATGGGATGGCTTTGGCATGCACATTCATCTGTACTCAAAAACTCTTGTCGAGCATGCATGAATCTAAATGCATTACAAGGGGTTGGTGTTTACCTTCTTGTCGTCTACAAGAATCCCATCCAAAGGGAGTTGCCAAAATTAAAATTTTAATTTTCCTCATTTATTTAAGATGACAAATTTACTTAGATATACAAATTGGTATTATAACTAAAATGGATTCTTAATTTGGCTTGGTCATCCATTCCCTTTTCTTTGGTCCCTTTGGAATTAGCCATCTTTTTAATTTAAATAGAATATATATCCAGTTTCAATAATACTGAAAAAGAAAAATTATCAGTTGAATCAATCAGTCATATATTACAATAGTCTTCTATGACTTTATGCCATCGTTTCCCTGTAGAGAGTCAATTGAAACGTAATAAGAGATTGAACTATATATGATAATCAATTTTGGCTCATTGTATGTCGAAAGAAAAACAAATACGATAATTTATACTTACAGTAACCGAATGCATTGCAATATAATATAATATAATATAATATAATATAATATATAGTATTGTTCTTTGTTCATCTATGTATATTTGTTTAATTTGGTGCTTTATAAGAGATCATACAATTCAAGCTAATTGATCGTGCCCCTTTTATATTTATTACTTAACTATTTCAAAACCTTGGTAAAAAATATGTTTACTTGACAGTAAATATTTATAAATTCAATTATAATTTTGATTTGTTTATTAGTTATTCTTCGAGATATATGAATATACCTTATTCCAAGTTCAATAATTTGGATTAAAGAAACATAAATTAATTAATACAATGGATAATGACAGTTCTATTTGAATACTCTTTAGTGGTAATTGATCTCCCCTTTTGACCAATATATAATCCTGGCTTCCAGAAACTACTTTTTTTTTATAGAGTGGCCGGATTATTATGATTTAGGGTTTAATTTACATTTCTGGGAATGGCATGACGACGACTTAATACAATTTGTTTGTATATATAAATAACTATGGAATAAAATTATATTAATTTTGTACTGATAAAATTGGATTTCTTGTTCTTATAAAATTAAATTGAAGCATATATAAAATTGATTAAAAGGAGTTAAAATCGACCATTAAATTATATAATTTATATATTCATATAATTCAGTTGAGACCATATTTAGTTGAATTTAATACTAATTAGACCCCCTAATGCCACTTTAATTGGTTTTTATTACAAAAATCTGTTTTGAAAACTTTTGTTGTATGTGGTGGGGACAATTTTGTTTTTGATTAAATTATAACGAACAAATTTAGTGGTTGATGCTTAAAATATGTTAGAATATTGTATTTAATTAAATTAATCATACGGTTGATCCTAACCTTTTAAAATACTATCTATTACCTCTTTGACTCACAATTTTATCGTTATTAATAATATTAAATTTTGGTTAAATTTTTAATTTTTTATGAATATTTTATTTATTTTTAAAATTAAAGATATCAAATTGTGAATAATATATTTAATTTTTAATGTATATTTATATTAATTTTTTTTTTTGCAATTATTTTTTATATATATAATGATATGTAATAATATATTTGATCTTGAGCTCTAAACTTTGGATTATTAACTTTTTACAATTATTTTGTGTTAGTTCGGTTTATGAAAAATTTAAGGATAAAGCCAAGAAGGTAACAAGTAATTTTTTTAAAAAAGTAGGAGGGTAATAGGGTATTAAGCCAAAAAACAAGAAAAAAAAGGGGTCATTTACTTGTATTTAATACCAATTTTTCAATATTTTTTAATTGTTTTGTATTTTTAAAATTAATCTAGTAGTGGGTCGATTTAGTTTAAAAGGATTCAAGAGCAAAATCAGAATAAAAACAGAAAAATAAAAAATAAAAAGTTATTTACTCATACTTAACATATCAAATTGAAGGTATCTAAAGCATATATTTTCTCAAATGGCAGACGGCTAGATGAGATGCATGTAGATACCAAAGACGGTTGAAAACAAAATTGACTTAGTGTGTAATAATTATTTGCGGTTGAAATGATTTTGACTTAAAAATGCTATTATATATATATATATATAAGTTGAACAAAATAAGGAGCATTTTAAATTATGTTCGTAGAGTAATGAGTTATAAAATTATTTATTAATTAAATTATCAATTAATCACTTTATAGTTGTAAATATTAGCATCTGAAGAAAAACTTTTATTAAAAAAGCAAGTAAAGTAAGTATTTTTTTAATTTTATAATTAAAGACTTTTTTGTATATTAAAAAACTAAAAAAATTGAAGTATTACATAATTGATTTGATGAATAATACATTACGTAAGAGTAAAATTTATTATAAAAATTTAAAAAGCTTAACATTACCCACTTCGATCATTATATTTTTGAAATTTTTTAAAAAAATAACTATTTTAAAAATAAAATTGTTTTTTAATCTTTTTTATTTTTGTTTATTAATTTAGTTAGGAGTAAAAATAAGTTGGAGGATTAAGTCAAGGAAAAGGGATAGATCCATGTCATTTTTCTCTATTTTAGGATACTTTACATGCTTCTATGCTTTTTAAATTGTACCAAAATTAGGAATAATATTAATTAAAATTATAACGAAATTTAAAAAGCTTAAAGGAATGGGTGGTGGGGGTCTTCTTCTAGGCTTAGGCTTAGTCAATCCTAAAATTCCAATACAACTTCAAGCAGTGGAAAGTCTTTGGAAAAGTGGAAGTGGAAGTGGAACTGCAAGGAGGAAGAGAAATAAACAATCAAACAATAGGAAAAGAAAATTTAGACTACAACCCTTATATTATATTATTACATGTAAATTAAATATAATAATTAAGACAGAAAAAATTGAAAAATAGAACAAAAATAGGATGATTATAAATTTCTAGCTTTTATTATTAATTTTTAAGAACTTTCTTTTTTCTTTTTAATTTTTAATTATAATATTAAATTTCTTTTTTCTTTGAAAAATTTAAATTTCCTGAAACATATATATTCTTTTAAGCGTTATTTATACGATAAATATTTGATAAAACATAAATAAAGGTTTCAGAACATATAAAGTAATTATCTTTTATTGATTTAGAAAATCTAAAATCAATCATTGAATAAAAAAATAAAAATATTAAGAATATAATCTTTTCTACAAATCGACATAATAAAATTATATTATGTTCACATATCTTATTATTTTTTATTTTTGTAAAAATATAGGATATGTTACAATCCTCTAGCATTGTTATACTTAGCATTATTGATAAGAAAAAAAAAATGTGAATACGTTGTTCCTAAACTATTATGAAAATTAAAGTAATTAATATAAAGTAAATGAGTTTAGTCTTATTTGTTAAAAAATAAATAAATTTAATAAGGTATTATTAAGATAGAAAAGTATAAGTATACAAACATTTTTTTTTTCACGTAAAGATAAAAGTTAAAAATATTTATTTTTTTTATTTAAACATAAGTATCTTAAAATAAAATTTAAATTATAAAAACTAAATTTTTTAATTTATGCGAATGTAAGTCAAATTTAAATTTTAAACCGAAAAATAAATAATCTGTTCAACTTGAACAGGTCGAGTTTGTTTGATTGTTTTATCTTAAACTGTGTCAATCAATCAAAATAACAGGGAAAAAAAAATCACGCTAAACATGATATAAGATTCTCAAGTTTGTAGGTGGACTCATTTCAAGATTATTACGAAGTACACCACATTGATCCTGATTATGCTCGGGTCTATTGAAGCAAATGATATTTTACAGCATGAAACAAGGTGCAGCTCTTATTTGAAATACTATAATATTGAGCTTGGGCTTTATCTGTATCATTATACTAAGTCAAAGAACCATATTGGGTTTGTTTCTAGCCCATTAATACTAAACCAGAGCAGCCCACAAGGCAAACAGTCAAGCCGCCTCCTTCCTTGTGCCATTGCCAACAATCACTTCTCCTTCTTCCTCCTCCACACTTTTCGTTCTTTCACTCCATTGGACGGAAACCCCTCTTACCTGGCGGAAAATCCAATTCGAATCCTCTGTCATTTTCTGTAACGATCTCCGTACGATAACTACATCTCACTCTCAACACAGACAATAAATAAACACCTCGTAACCTCCATGCATAACGTCGCTTGCTCCGCAACATCGAATTTATCAGACAGTCAGTCGGCGGCTGCCGCCAGTCTTCCCTTGGCTGTAAAGCTCTATCATATTCGGGAAAGGGTCTCCTGTATGGACCATATTTAACTACCCACTATAATATTCATACCGTGGCGTTCTCTGCAACACTGCAAATCTCAAACAGTCAGTAAGCGGCCGCAGCGTGTCTTCCGTTGGCTGGAAATCGATGCTCTGTCCTTTTTTGGAAATCTCTCATACGACAATCATGTATCACTCTTACTACTAAGACCATAAATAACTATTCGTGGGTCGACACCTATAAGTAAGCGCCTCACTCTCGGCTTTCCGCAGCTGTCTTCCTCCTCCGGTTGATTTCTACTGCTCTTTTTTTTCCAACCTTCTAATCGAAGAAGCAAAAAAACACTCTCTCCATCATGACGAAAGATACCAAACTTTGCTGATGAAGGTTTAACTTTTGCTAAAATATTATAGAAAAATTATATTTATAACGGTTCTATTTTCATTTAATAAAAATTAAAACATTTAATAAATCAGTAATCATCAAAGTGTCAAGCAAAGAAGAGTTTTTTAACAGCCTATTTATCCATGAAGTTTTGAGCGTATCGCTTTCCAACTGCGCCTACTTATTGCTTGAAAGTCACCTCGACTTCCAGCTGTCCCGCAACCGAAAGAGGCATTTAATTCTGAACGCTTTCACTGAACTACTTACCCTATATATGACGAGCTGAACTAGCTGGTTTCTTTCTTTCCACGAGAGTAATTCGCTTATGCAACATACTTGTCTTCAACTCAGCTAATTCCGCAGCTAACTTCTTCAGTTCCATTGCAAGTTCAGAATCTCTTTTATTAGACTCATTTTCTCTCATCTTTAAATTCAATCCCTCATTCTCCTGTGAAATATTCTGAAATCTTCAAGGAATAAAATTAAAGAATATTTCAGAGGAGAATGAGAGATTGAATTTGAAGACGAAGAAAAATGGTTCAAGTAAAAGTGATTCTGAACTTGCAAGGGTGCTGAAGAGGTTAGTGGCATTGGCTGGGTTAAAGGCAATTATGTTGGATAAGAAGACAGAATTTCACAGTGAAATGCTCAAGATGGGGATTAGGAAGAGGAAATGGAGAGAAACAAAGTCAATGAGGCCATTTCTTTGGCAAAGGCTGCAGAGCGAGAGGCTTTGATGAAAATCGGCTACTTAACAAGGGAAACAAACAAAAGTAGCAGGAGAACAGCACATGTGACAGAGCAGTCGGATGCAACACAGGCAGCAAACACGGAGCTGGAGGCCGAGTTGAGGAGACTAAATGTGTCTGACCAGCGGAGGAGGAAGGCAGCCGAGGCAGCCACTAAGAAGAAAAATGCAAACGTGCTGAAGAAGACAGGAGTACTATGTTAGAATGGCCAGATGTAGACGGACTTCCGGCAGGTTGCATGCGGCTCTCTGCTAATTCATTTACCTTGTTTCATTTAATTCTTCATTTGATTTAAACAGGTCCTTTTCCAGTTTTTTGAAGTAGTCGCAAAAGTTGCAGTTTCAATGATAAGGAGTTGAAGATAGGGAAGCTGACCGAGAGGCTTTTGGAGAAACTCAAAGGTTTGACTGAAGAGAGGTTGAAGATCAATACTCTTGCTTCTTAACCTATACAACGGGGTTTCTGTGCTCAGAAATTCCAGCTTATGAAACAAGGGATGGGGATTCTGATGTGGATGCAATTACAAACGGTGAGACTGTGTGGGTGGTTTAAAATAGCCCTAGTATAACTACTACTATGCCCGATTTTGTTGAATCAAATTTCATAGACTGCTTTTGCATATTACTTTGTAGTCTTTTTTCATTAAAGCTATCGGGAATGATCTCCTGGAAATGGAATCTTTTCTGGATAGTTATTGCGAAAACCCAACCACTCAACTCTTTGCATTAGGGCCAATATGACTCCCTCTACAGTCAAGAAAGACTAGAAAATTTTGGTTGCATGAAGCTATTTGTGTATTTATTTAACAATTTTCAAACTAAACATAAACATGTCCTATTTTTATTGGATTGCCAACAATCGTTCTACCTGGAATCTGGTCCCGCCAACAATTCCTCTATCGTGCATTAGACTTTGGTTCTTGAACCAAATATATCATAATCTCACTTGCATGTAACTGGTGTCTTGTGTTTTTCTTCACTGCCTCCAAATGTACGTGTCTGTTTATTTGAATTTAACACAAAAAATTAAATGTCTTAATAATTAAGTTTGTTTTATTATTATCCTAAGAATATCTCAATAAATTTTATTTATTAATATAAGTGTGTGTCTATTGATGTTAAGGATATGATACCTTAAAAATCACTGACTTTTAGAAATTTATATTCGCATGTTATGAATGGAAAAACTAATATATCAATGATATCTATAGAGATATTCAAACGTTCTATATAAATTATCATATTTTTCTAAATTTCCGAATATATTTTAATAATAATATTAGTTGAACAAGATGAAGTTACACATGCACTTGCATGCAAACATGCAAATGCATGAATATTCAGTATGAACGAGGAGTTGGCTAGAATATCTGTGGTTTCTTTTCATAATGAAAGCTATAGCTCAGCCGCATCACATGTTTCTTTGTGAAGATCAGAACCTGGATGTGTTGTTCAATAACATTGTAAGATGTATTTAAAGAGAAATCTGCCAAAATTCTTCGTTTCTATATAGGATGATCTCTGGAATGAGATCAAATTAATGGATTAACGTTGAGTTTTTCCTTCAGAGCATCCTAACGCTGAAGTCAAAAATGGATTTTCAGGGCAGAGAAAAATGAAATGAGCAATTGAATTGAGCACGGTCAAGACCAAATTCGTTTCTTTTTCTTTTTTGGTTTGAATTGAGCATGGTCAATAATTAATTGTTCATTATTCTCTAAGTAAAAATCGATGATATGATAAAACAGTTGGGAATATAAAAATGTGGTCACTGCAAAAATAATACTAAATAAATACACACTAAAATTATCTTCTTCTTCTTCTTCTTTTTAATAGAATAACATATATGGTGACTGTTGGTCAACAAAATTTCTCGATTTAAATGAAAATTCAATTCAACTAATCATCCTCCAGTTTTTCCAAATTTAATGTGAACCAGATTTGGGATTTATATGTGTATTATAAGTCGAACTTGAATTTGTATCATAATTTAAATAAACGTAAATTGAACTTTAAAAATAAGAGAGATTTTTCATACAATATTGTACTGACTTTATTTTCCTTTCCAACATTTATATGCATTATACAATACAGTTTTCAGTATCCCATGATCAAACAATGAACCCAAATTTTTTATGGTCCATCTCCATCATTCAAACTATAACCAAAAAAAAATAATAATAATGAAAATGAGGAAAAACTGACAAAATAAAAAAATTACAGGACAAATTAAAAATCATAAGACAAAAGTTTGAAGAGGAAGAGGATCGTAGAAAAGGCATTAAAAAAAAAAAAAGAAACACAAAAAAAGTTAACGTCATCACGTGCTAGAGATGATCCGTCTGTAAAGGAAATCGTCCCAAATGTCTGTTAATCTAGGAAGGCACCAACGGATACAGTCAGCAAAAGCTACTGGGTCAGCTTGTTGTTCTGGTGTTAGCATTTTCCCTTTTAGAATTGCATATACCGAAGTATGTGCATCTTTTCTATATTCTGAAATTGTTGTAATTAATGTTGATAAAATGAATTGGTGCTTTCATTGATTGTGTTATATTGGAATTGGATGCAATCACAAACAGCTTACTAATCTGTGCCCACATTCAATTGCATTGAAAGGTTCAGAATTGGTGCAGTTTCGAGGGGGGGTTTCCCAATCGATACTCCTGTGGAAAAATTAATTTTATCAACATTGAATTGCTCAGTGTAGTAAAATCTCTTCAGAGGAAGGTTGTAGCTGTAATTGAAAATGGAAGCTAAAAGATTGGAGTAGAAAAAGAGACCAAAATTTAAAAACAGCTTATAAATCACAAAATATGTAAAAGGCAAAAATGTGTTAAGAGTTGTGAGTAAAAAAATATCCTATTTGGTATTTCAATTCCGCTGATAAGAAACAAAGACGATTTCAATTGATAATTTAAGCAATTATTAATTCCAATTAGTTAAAAAAACAAAAAATGTGAAAAAAAAGAAGAAGGAATATTCCATTAAATTATGGTAAATGATTTTTCAGCATGCAAGAAATTAATAATTATTTGATATGGAGAGGAGAGGAGACATGCTGCTGCAACTGGAGAAGACGGTAATTCGACTGGGATTTCGTTCCAACCATTTTGACCAAGTCCTCAACACTCTTCCATAAGCTCTTGGCCGTTCGATCTCATCGTATTCCGTGTCCCCTTCTTCGAACGATCCTCGTCTGTCCATTTCATCAACGCATAATAAATATAGGTCTTTAACTTTTCGTGTTTTTACAAAAAAGGACTATTTTGTTCATTTATGTCAATCAAGGAAGTATCACAATTAGAAATATATTTAAATAGAATCAGATCTAAACTAGAAAAACTAGATTTGTATTGATTCAGGCAAAAAAAATAAAGGACTTAGTCCGCCTGGAGTTTAAAATTATTTATATATATTTATTTTATTTAATAACGTATATTTTAATTGTAATTAAATAAAATAAAAGTTAACAAAAATTTTAACCTAAAATTAAATTTTAATTATTATTATTATTTAAATAAATATACTAACAAATGTTAGAACTAAACGGCAAGTGAACCTTGATTTACGTTACATTAAACATTAAATATGCACAAAATTTTAGTTGTACCATATTTAATAATAATTTAATGAATTATACTAAATAAATTTATCAATTAATACAGATTTTAGTGCATGAAATTGATTTATGTTTTTTATTCAGAATTTTAAAATAATGATAGAATTTATTATGATTTATTTAAATACAATTAAATTTATAAAAATTAATTTTTGATATTAAAAATTAAGAAAAAGATTTATTATTTATTATTAATTGCTTATATATATATTTTTTATTTGATTGTTTGAAATTGAAAAGAATATTAATTATTTAATTTTGAATTTGTTTATATTTATAAGAATAATTTTATTACTTAATTGTTAGAAGTTTAATTAGTTATTATTTGAATTTTGATAGTTATTTATTTTGTATGATTATTCATATTTTTAAATTCATTTCAATAGCTTTAAAATTTATTTTAAAAAAAGAGACTAAATTTTAAGAATTACAAAATTTTAATTATAAAATCAATACCCAATTTGATATGGATACCAGACCGGCTTGAACTAGAGATCAAAAAATTGGTTCCTTATTCAAATCGAACTGAATCAGAACTAGAAAATTCATATTCGATTTTAATTGGACTGGGTACTGGTTTGAAAAAAAAAAAAAAAAAGACGTGATTTGATTTTAGCTCTATTTAAAATCCTTATTTTTTGTGTCAAATTTCTAAAGGGTCAAATCACCACTCGACCAATTTGACACTCACTCGGGCACAGTCACATTTTTTCAGTCACTCATTGACATTCAATTTCTCAAAAAATTTTCGAAACTAATCAATGATTTGTCTATCCAATTCATTTTCGTTGCTTGTTAATATCAATCAACTACTCGCTTTGACCTTTTCGGTGAGTACTTTTATACTAATTCTATAATTATTTTTGAACAAGTGACGAATTTATTTGTCGGGTATTTAGAGGTTATTTTTTAAACGTCAATTATACATATTTTTGATTTTGTGTTTTCATATTTTAGGTTTTACAGTAAAAGAGTTTCATTTTTCTTTTATGATTCTTTTATACTTTTACTGTTTGCTTGCTAAGAATTACAAAATAATTTTTAGCTTTTTGATTTATGTTCTCTCATTGTCATTGCAGACTCCAAACTTTTGTAGCAACCAAGATGGTTAAGAATAGCTAGTTATCACAGCGTTTTTTTTTACACCGCTGCCGCTGCAAGGTCTTGGCTTTTTGTGGACCTGGAAAATCTTGAAAATAAATACGAAGGAACTAGACACAGTAATATCTGTAACATTTTCGTTGGGTATTTCCAAATTTATGGTTTCAGGTTCCTTTAACTGTTATCTTGGCTTTTGCAGGTGGGGTTTGGGACGATCAATGCATTTGCTGAATCTCAAGAGATTTATCTGAGGGGTGGGAATTCGTAGTTTAGATTAGTTTGAAGTAAAATTTAAAATCAATCTAAATATTACGGTTTAAATTTTAGACAACTTAATTTAATTCAATAATATATTATAAACTGCAATCGATCGTTTTGAATTCATAATTTAAAATTTTAATTTAAATTAAAATAATTTATTAATTTAAATTATGTCTAAAAGATAAAATTTACGGCTTTAGTTTATTTTTCAACTCAATTTTAAAATAATAATTTTATTATTTTATTATATAATATTAACAAAATAATTAATATATTATTTTATTAGATAATATCAATATTATAATAAAATAATAATAAGTATATTTAATATTTATTTAAATAATTTAATTTAACAGTTTGCAATTTAAATTAATTTAATTTACAATTCAAACCGACAATTACAATTGGTAAAATATTAATTTATTAATTTATAGATGAATTCAAAAGTTTTTAAATTAATCTAAATTAATTCAATTAAGCGGTGTGAATCAGTTTAAATTGGATCTATTTGAATTTGTCGGCCCCTATCCGTCAACAGGGTTTCATGCAAAGCTATCGTTGGACAAGGTCTCTAAGTTGTCCTTTTTCTATGTTTTTTTGTGATATCTTTGTTGTTTATTTTGGTTTCGTTGATTGATGTTTGATATAATGTCTCTCAGGTTTATTGGTGATGCTCCTGTACTCCTTGCAAAGCCACGAACTTACAAGAATTTGAGTGTTGAATCAGTAAGTTTTTGAGACTTGTCATGGGGAAAAATTCGTATATCCATCTATATGTGTCTGGGTCCTTATATATGGTTTTGTTTTTCATGAATTCTTCCACTTGGTGTATTATGGAGAAGGGGTTACTTGTGATCATAACTTTTTGAAGTTGAGAATTTTGTCCTTCGCCAACTGACTCCAAGAGCAAAAACAAAGCGAGAAAAAAATTTTACCTGCAAATTCCGTCTTAAAATTGGCTAAAGAGTTTGATTTATGCAGAGGTTGGAATTGTTGGCAAATGCTTTTAGTTTTCTTCTTACATGGACATTTATGGATTGTGTTGGTAACATTATCTGTAATTATTGTATTTCTTGTAGCGATCGGGTATAAAATATAACTCCTATTCTCTTCCTTCATATGCAGACGGGACCACTTGCAGCTTATTATAAGTCGCCTCTTAATCGTGTTATAGTGGTAATGATGACACGGGCTTACCTGGTGGAGTCCTTTGTCTTCGTCTCCGTCTTCATCTTCGCCATAATGGAGGTCATGGAGGCCACAACGGGAAAACAACTAAATGTAGTTTTATAGGAAAACAGTTTGTACAAGTTCTATGTAGTTTTATTGTTTTCTTACCAACAGAAAATCTTCATTTTGAGAAGTGACAGCTTGTGTACGTGCATGATTTCATTGTGGGAAAGCAGAGTTTGACTGTTTAATATTGTGAACGATCTTAATTTACAATACTGGCTAAATAACTATTTGCCATTTTGAGTTTTCCCAAAGACCTGACTTTTGTCATTGGTCAGTTGATCTGGACTATTTGGTTCCCAGCTAATGTTAAAAAAGTGGTCTCCAGAAAGAAGGGGTAGCTAGATGGTAGTAGGCCGTATCATATGGGGCGCTGATCTCTTTTTGGTAACTGCTTTCCATTCTTATCGGAGTACTTGTTCCTTTGTATAAATTCGGAATTGGAGGACTCCACTGATTGAGATTTTGTTATAGGGCAATGTTAAAATGGGATGCTAGAACATATTATATAATCATTAGATGAACAAAATTGGTGAGATTTTTGAAACTTGGATCAAAATTATTACATATGTCTGTCTCGATTTCACAACAACATAACCTTAGGCGGAATCTGTAGCGTGAACATGGTAGATTTTTGATCCTGAATACACCCGGCTTCGATTAAAGCGCAATATTTTACAACATCAAACAAGGCCCAAGCTCATATTTGAAACAATATAGGGTTGAGATTTCTTTGTATCATTCTACCGTCTCAAAATTGGGTTATTTCTACGCCATTAGTTTTAAACTAGAATAGGCCCACCAAAAGCTCAACGTTGCTTGGAAATATCAAAATTATAAGATAAGGCATAGAATCAGCTCTCCTTCCCCTTCCCATTGCCAGCAGTCGCTTCTCCTTCTTCGTCTCCCACACTCGTAGCTCTTTCACCATGTTCTCTGTAACAGCAAATACGCTTAAACTCATTTCTCCGTTCACTCACAACAATCTCTTTGTCTCAAGATCCCCGCCATTTTCTTCCTCCAAACTAATTCTCAAACCCATTTCAGCCATAATAATCCCGCCAAGCTCCCAACGGCAGCAACCACAGCAACTTTATCAGCCTTTCAGACCTCCCCCGTCTCCTCTGCCTCCACAATTCCGCAATCTCGATGCCGCCTCCCGCCTCGACGTCCTGGCCAACCGCCTCGGCCTCTGGTTCGAGTATGCTCCATTGATTCCTTCTCTTTATCAAGAAGGTTTCACTCCGCCTTCTATTGAAGAAGCCACTGGAATTTCTGGGGTTGAACAAAATTGTCTTTTCGTAGCTGCGCAGGTCAGGGACTCGCTCGTGCAATCTAACGCTGACCCGGAAGTTCTTTCCTTCTTTGACCTTGGTGGCTCGGGATTGTTGTATGAGATACGGTTGTTAAGTGCCACGCAACGTGTAGCCGCAGCTGGGTATATTGCTGAGAATAAGCTGGACGTGCAGGGAGCTCGGGAGCTGGCTCGTGCCATGAAGGATTTTCCTCGTAGACGAGGAGACATTGATTGGGACAAGTTTCAATATGTGCTCCCGGGTGATTGCTTGTCTTTCATGTACTACAGGCAAAGTCGAGAGCATGATAATCCTTCTGAAGCGAGAACAGCTGCTTTGCAGCTTGCGTTACAGGTTGTTGTGACTGATGATGCAAGACGTGTGATAGAGAGAGAAATAGAGGGAGATGCGGCGGAGAAAGAGGGTAAAGAAGGGGAAATGGGAGACGATGTTCGGGTTCCTGTTGTGAGATTAAGGATTGGAGAGGTTAGTGAAGCGAGTAGTGTGGTGATGTTACCTGTTTGTACGTCTGAGGAGAAAGGAAAAGAGATTTTTGAAGCGCCATGGGAGTGTAAGAGTAAGGGAGAGTTTGGTGTGGTGGTGGCAGATAGGGGATGGAAAAGATGGGTTGTCTTGCCCGGGTGGAAGCCTGTGTTGGGGTTAGAGAATGGTGGAGTAGTTGTATCTTTTGCGGATGCCAGGGCATTGCCTTGGAAGGTCAATAGGTGGTATAAGGAGGAAGCTATTTTGGTGGTGGCCAATAGGGGAAGGAAGGAGGTGACGGCGGACGATGGGTTTTATATGGTGGCGATTGATGACGGTGAGTTAAAGGTGGAGAGAGGATCGGCCTTGAAGCAAAGAGGTGTTGAGGAGAGTTTAGGGACTGTTGTGTTAGTAGTTAGGCCACCAAAAGAAGAAATGGATGATCAATTGAGTGATGAAGATTGGGAGTAGTGAGTGATGGAATGTTGATTTTGATTCGAGATGGGGATCGATAAATGTCATTTGGAGTATTAGTAATGTAATTTAATAATGGTGGAAGACTTGAAGACAAGGTAATACGGAATTCATTATTTTGATTCAAAATGGGGAATGATAGTTGTCATTTAGGGGTGCAATAAAGGTGAAAACTTGAAGACAGAAATCTTACGGGATTCATTTCAGTGCCCTGTGGCAGGAATTTTATAACCTGTTTTGCTGCTGAAGGCTGGCTTCTTGTTGTAATACTCTACTCCTATTTGTTTAGTAGGACTAGGAGGCAGCTAATTTTTTCTTCTCTATGCAGCATCTAGTATATGATATAATTCAAGAGTTTGCTACACATCCGTTTTCCTCTAGAATCGTGTATGATGTGCAGCTCTGTTTATGATTCTAATGCTGATAAGAACATTTACTTTTTAAGTATGCAACACTTCACACATTTTATATACATAATATGATGTAGAATTTCTATTTCCTGCTGTGTCGATTCCTTCACAGAAGGATTAGGGGCAAAGGTAAACTGTTACATTCTTATTCTTAGAGATTTGAAGATCACCTTTATCATGAGGATTTAGTACTTATTCTTTGGATGGTTAAATTACTTTTAGATCATAAACAATGAATTTCATTCATCTTTCAGATTTGAGTTATTCAGAAAAGTATTTGTTTTCCTCATTACTTACATTCCGGAAAGAAGCAAATCACACTTGCAAAAAATGGGATGTCAACCTGGGAGAATCTACTAAATAGTCCCTTCTACAATTTTCTTTCTTATGCAGAGGGGTGCCGTCCTGAGTTTATTTTATTAGTACATTATATTTGTATAAAGAAATTTTATTCTAAACATTCTCAATTATACAACAAATAATCCTGTATCAAATTTTTATTCTTGACATTCTTTAATAAACACCAAATAATCCTGTTTCTAACTAAGACAGGATTCTTGGAACAAATTCATTGCATGTGCTGACCTTCTAGGTAATCTCGACCAGCAAATGGTTTTATAATTAATCAATGGTCCTGCCGACTTGCTTGGAAACGAATATATTCCTCCAGCCACTTATGAATATTATTAATCATAGAGAAGGCTCTATTATTGGGCTATCTTCTTTCATGAATATTTATGTTCTCTAAGATAAGGAGAAATTCAATTTTTATCGTATGCGAAACCCTATTTTCTTAAAATTAAAATAAAATTATTTTCATTGAATAAATTATTAAAAAATAAAATTTTACTTGCTTTTACATAAAGAATTGGAAATAATGCACTAAAATAGATTATTTTTGTTGTCTTTTAATTATTTTTATAACACGTCGTTAAAAAACTCAACTTATTTAAATTATGCTTTATATTTTAAACTTTTATAGAATTGTAAATAATTAATTAAAATATTATTGGGCTATCTTCTTCATCTTAAGCTTTAGTCAACCGTCTCCACTTTCTAAAGCTATCGCCACCAATTCGTCTTCGTTTTTGCAATTAAAGATTGAGAGAACGTCGCAACTTTCAATTTATAGAAAGGAGGCACCACGACGAGATCGATTGCTCACAACTGACTTTCTTGAAGCTTGCTCGCAGCTGATTTAATAAAGCGAAGCCGATGAACAACGGACTCTATATGCGTGCCACAAACGATAGTCACTTGGCCTTCACAACGTATACTGAATCTGCAACAAAATGTCGCATTGTTTTATTTGTTACTGGTTTCTTTTATTAGTGAATGCTTTGGTTACCCATTTTGAGAATTTTTATTTACTCCAAAGCTCCTAGTAATCTTCTGCTCTAAAGAACTACAATAAGAAGAATGGTCCGGAATCAGCAACAAGTTTCAACTTCAACTGGAAGTGAACAGATTACAAAAATGAAAAAGATTTGAAGGCCTTTGACAACACAGAAGGCGGTGTTAAAGGTCTTGTTGATTCAGGGATACGAACAATCCCCAGGTCCTCTGTCGCATCGTCTGAAGAAACTTGCAATGAGAAGTCATATTTCAGTCGCAACCATTTGAGCGTTCCAGTTACAGACCTCAAAGGCCTTGCTAAAGAAGAGGTCGTTGTAAAGTAGTGGAAGAAGGAATTGCGTAGAAGAAATGGGGATCCTTCTAGGTTGTGAACCATGGGATTTCACAAGATACTGTAAAAGAGGTTCTTAAAAGTATACAAAGATTCAATGAGCAAACAAACTATGTGAGAGAAAAATTTTACTCTCGTGAGAAGATGAAAAAATTGAGGTTCAATAGCAACTTTGTCCTATAAAATGCAAGATTTGCTAATTGGAGGGACACCATGTTTTGTCACATGTATCCAAAACCTCCACGTCCTGAAGAATATCCAGAAGCCCGCAGGTACACATTCCTTTTTTGAAATTGTTTTGATATTGATCGAGTGCTTACAGTTTAAAGGTGTATGTTTGTTTCTTTGCAGAGAGATATTGATGAAGTTCTTGTAGTTGTTAAAAGGCTAGGCTAAAATTTTTTTGAGTTACCGTCCGAGGCTCTTGGCCTTGACTCTGACTTCCTAACAAATATCGGATGTGCCAATGGACAGTTCTTTGTCTGTCACTACCATCCAGGTTGCCCTGAGCCTGATAGGACGCTTGGACGTACCATCGTGACCTTGATTTTCTCACTATCCTCATACAAAATCAAATTGGTGGTCTACAAATTCTACACGACGGTCATTGGGTTGACATCCCTCCGGTCGAACGAGCTCTAGTAATCAATATTGGGGAGCTCTTACAGGCATGTAAAAATATACGAAGATTTCATTCATTATGTGGAACTTAATTAGCATTGAGAGAACAAAAGCTAATTAAGGGTTGCTTCATGAATAGTCTAACTGCGCTAATGTCTTAGTTGATACTGTCTTAATGCAGACCCCAGGTAACTTTGAAAAAATGGAATTCCCAGATTTCCCTTAGCACATCTCATTGGTGGGAAACGATATAAATTAGAAATTTACAAGATATGAACCTTTACGCTTCAGTTCTTTCAAACTCTTCCATATTTCTTAGTTTTTTCAGCATAATATTTTTTTTCGAAGTCCTAAATGATAAAAAAGTAAACTATTCGCGTAGGCTCTCCTAAAGAGAGGGTAAAGCTGGTTGTTCATTTCGAGGAAACGGAACTGACAGAACAATATAAAATAACTGCTAGAAGCTTTAGCACTAAATCTGTCGCAAGATTATGATGAGGAAGAATTTATTGCTTTGATCCTTGTATTATTGCAGGTCATCACTAATGACAAATTTAAGGCTGTCGAGCATAGGGTGCTGGCCCAAGAATATCATTGGCATACTGCTTCACAACACATTTTGACAAATCCAACGAAGTCTTTGGCTTTATAAAGGAGTTATTATCAGAATATAGTACTCCTTTGTACAGGGAGACCTCGGTAAAAGACTATATTGACTAGTATTCAACAGTACTTGACGGTTAGTCATCACTTCCTCAGTTTAGGTTGTAAAGATGGAAATACTTTAGTTTGAATGCAATATAGTTGTTTGTCATTCGGTATAACCAGATAAGTGTCAAGAATGTTGCAAAGCGGTTGTCGGCTTGGTTTTCCTTGTTGCCTAGATTCTGGAAAGAAGCAAATTACACTTGCAAAAATAAGTTATCAACCCGAGAGCATCTATCAGTCGGCTAAATAATCTACCCAATGATTCTTATCCCACGGCTTGTACGCCCTAAGTTTGCTGCGCATCAAATTTGTATAAAGAATTTATATTGTTAAATAGTTTTATAATTAATCAATGATGCTGTCGACTCGTTTGTAAAAGATATACTCCTTCAGCTAGTTAAACCATCGAGCAGATTAATTTATACCAACTGCTAAATTTATAAGCAGGTGAATATCAGGAAAAGAAGACGAGTACCTCTTGTTGTATGATATATTACTCCAATTTCACCATCTTCGGCTTAAGCTTATAGTGAAGCCTTTCCATTTTCTGAAGCCCTCGCCGTAATTTGGCTTCACTTTTAAATTCTATTCTCTTGCATACCTAATTCAGGATTAAGATAGAGGCCAACTTCATGCTACAACTTTCTATTATACATTTCTATTCAGACTAATATAGATTAGAGGCAAAAGGATGAGATCGATTGGTTACAACTGACTTACTTAAGTGAAGCCAGTGAGCAGCTGACTTTATATGCTAGTTGCAAATGAAGTTGTTAGAAATACTGTCCCATTCCCCCTATATCGCGTCTGCAGCAAAAATGTCACATTGATTGGCTTCCGGTTTCTTTACTCCATATACTGAGTAGGGAACAAAACAAAGGTTTGTTTCCTCCAGAGATTCCCAGTCATCTTGTGCATTAAAGTACTGTTTCACTTATCTTTTAACAGAATTAAAACACTAAAATAAGAAGAATGACCCGCAATCAGCAATAAGTTTCAGTTTCAATAAAGACATTTACACAGGTCTTTCACGATATAGAAACTGATGTTAAAGGTCTTATTGATTATGGGATTTGAACAATCTCCAAGTTCTTTGTTGCAACAGATGAAGAAATTTCCAATCAGAAGTCAGATTTCAGTCCTAACCATTTGAGCAATTCAGTTGTAGACCTCAAAGACATTTATAAAGGTCGGAGTAAAGTCGTGGAAGGAATGGGAATTGTATTATGAGATTTCACAAGATACTACAAATGAGGTTCTTGAAAGCTTAGAAAGATTCAATAAGCAACCAAACTATATGAAGAAATAGTTCTACTCCCGTGAGAAGACGAAAAAAATGAGGTTAAGTAGTAACTTTGACAGATAGAAGGCAAGATTTGCTAATCGGAGAGACACCTTGTTCTGTCACATGGATCAGAATTCTCCACCGCCTGAAAATATCCGATGTCTGCAGGTACACATTCCCTTTTTAAAAATGTCTTCCATACTAATAGAATGTTTACAGTTCAAAGCTATCAGTTTGTTTCTTTGCAAAGATTGATGTTCTTGCACTCTTTTAAGAGATTTATCCAAAATTTATTCGAGGCATCATCCGAGGCACCTGGCCACAACTCTAATTTCCTAATAGATATTGGATGTGGACGTCTTTTTTTGTCACTACTATCAAGGTTACCGTCAGCCTTATTCAACTACAGATAAGTATTCTCTTCCAGGTATTTCATCAAACACTTCTCAAAACAATAAGAGAAAACAATAATGGAAATCTGTGAACAAAATTTCACATGCACATACGAGATCAAAATCCCATATGGTGATAAGCAAAACTGGAATCCAATAGGAGAACATAACGGAAAACAGGAAACAAAAATTATAGAATTACTAAAACACCAGCACAGTAACAACAGATTTTCAAATTGTTCACTAGTTACAAAAAGTGTCCAAGAAGCTACAAAAGCACTTGCTAGGACAATAACATCATAACAGAATATACATTCATATCTGATGTTATAAATGCTTATTCGTTATTCGTCTAATGGTGGGTGACAAGATAAAATAAAAAGTCCATTCTTGATTCAATCAAAAGTCAAGTTTGAAACTCATACCCCACAGTCATTCTCAATTGAGTCCATAACAGGAAAAATACAATATCTTACCCATTTGTAAGGGCATCACTTTTTTTTAAAACTTTGGTTATCTAGACTTTTTTGCATGCAGATAAACAGAATGGGACAACACATGAAACTTCATGGCATCATTCAAGCTACCACAAGAAACCACGCTCCTGAATAAGTAGTTCAGCAATCCCATAAGATTATATTTAACTAAAGAGGCAGTATCTTTGATAACCCAAACTCAACCATGTTTGAGGATAACACTTGAACCAGAAGTCATAATTGCACACACTATGCACACACCACTTATTTGTAGAGGTCCTAGAGACATACCTAAATGAGGATAAGTAAATTGCTAAACACATGAAATGGAGACGTACCAAAGTTCAGAATAAAAGTTTTATAACAAATCAACACAGTTAGGTGGTATAGAATGACAACAATGTAGCACTTAAATTGCAAACGGGGCATGGTATGGAAAAAGAAAAAGAAGTACAAAGTCTAAAGTAAATAGTCAATCAGATCGTGGCCCAATGACCGCTAGTTGCAGGTTTCTCCTGTCTAACACTTAGAAAGTGATACTGAATACCCATTCAAACTAGGTACAAAAAATCAGAAAAAAATATAGCAAGAAGTTATAACACCTCCTAACTAATGATGCCAGGCAAGAAACACCTCATTCCAATTTCTAAAAAGTAATACCTGATTTCGGTAAGAGTATGCTGCTAATACTTGCACAAATCAAAGAGTTGGTAGTTGGTTTCTGGCACCATTGTCCACACAAGAATACACTACAAAAATAGAGATAATGCCAAAATAAAACGTCCATCAGATGGATTAAATAATTAACAACAGCAATAAACTTCAAAGATTGTCTTAGATAATTTATAGATAGTGATGCTATTCCCTATGGGCACAAAATCCTTCCAATTACCATATAAGAGATATCATTACACTTTTCTTCATGTGTACTATACAAATACATATTCATCCAGTCATTAAATCCCACTATGTCTTTCATATAGAAGTTGTCAAAGAAAAAATGGGAAGAAGTTTAATCTGCACTAACTTCAAACATTGCCTTAGGTAAATTATATATAGTGATGCTATTCTGTATAGGCACAAAATCCTTACAATTACCATCCACGAGAGATCATCACACTTTTTTCATGTATCCTATACAAATAGACATTCATCCAGTTATTAAATCCCACTATGTCTTTCACGTAGAAGTTTTCTGAAAAAAGTCATTGAGAGTAGTTTAATCTATAATGCACTTGCACACGAATACAACAAGCTTGCCAAGACCCGTGAAACAATATAGTATATGCTAGTTAGACAATGAGAAATAAATGAACATAAAAATGGAATTGTACTTTTAATAAATAACAGAAATTAACTGAAATCATGCCATTCATGATAATATATGTCATGTGCACTACTGGCAGGTACCTGAAGTTGTATAAACTACCACCAAGTTGTATAACCTACCTGGTGGTCTATAGCAGCAGCATCTGCATTCAATCGGGTGCAACTTTTCCTTTGTCTTTATATGAACAAACATAACCTTCCATCATATTATGAAAGAACATCCACAATTATAAATCATAAACCTTTCCACACCACATTAAAATATCTAAACTAGTTAAAAACATGGATGGAGTTGGGAAATCAGTCATCAAATCCATGAAGCACTTAAAGATGACCTAACTGAATTTTTTCTAAAAGTTCATAACCTGGTTTGTTACACACCTAAACAGCCAAGGATTCTGTTTGAGTCTCTCCTTTCAGGTCCAGACGAATGACCCAAACACCGAAGATGATGAGCACACCCAATCCAACTATGCAATAAGAGTTCTCAACAAAACAAAGCTCAAAAATGCAACTGAAAAAAGAATTTCCCCAGACACTGTTCACAAAGAGAGTTGAATATCACTGAAACAAATTAAATAATCAAACCAAACATAGATCACTCTGAGTTCCAGAACAGCGCTATATTGACAGCATTGAGCAATAAATGTACTATAACCTAGACATTCTAGGCCTCATTTCAAACAAGAAAACTGGAAAACGAACTAAATATTCAAAAATACTGACAGAAAAACAGAAGGAAGAACATTAGCCAACAAGAGAACATTGTCCAAAGCCAACTCTCCATTGTAATGGCTGATACCAGTTTCCTACTGCAAGTTGGGACACATCAAATATCGGCTGGAAAAATACAGCTCCAGAGAACAGTCAAAAGTATTCTTCAAAAAAGTAAGCCAAGCATATTATGAGCGTGTTTCACATTTTTCAACTGCTAGCTTCATATCCCCTATTTGCACAATATGAACTAGGCAATTGCTTGGCAACTAATCACAAACATTTTCCAAAACTTCAAAACGAGAGCTAAAATTACAAATGCACTTTAGAATTTTTGACTACTAACTTCAAACCACAATTTCACATTACAAATCAGGCAATTGCTTGACTATCAATCACAAAGATTTTCAAAAATGCAAGCCAGTTATAAATATTTATCAATGAACTTAGGCTTCACATTTTTTAACTACTAGCTTAAATTTGATTTTTCACCACTAGCTTTATGCCGTATTTTCACATGGTGAACCAAACAACTGTTTGGCAGCCAATCACAGGCGTTTCTAAAAAATGTAGGCCGATGTTAATAATTATTAATAATTATAAATTCAACACACAAGGATTTTGAGAAATAGAAGCCAATGGTAAGAAGTAATGAATGCCCTTTGCATTTTACAACTACTAGCTTCAAACCCCCGTTCACGAACTAGGCAACTGTTTGGAATCCAACCACAAACGTATCTCAAAAAAGCAAACCAAGGGTCAATAATTATGAATGAAACAATGTCAACAACACAATCTTATCAGGAAAGAAAACCGAAGGTACAATAAAAAATCCCTCCGTTTCAATACAATTTCTCGTATTTTCTCAAAATATAAAAACACATAGATTATAAAAATAACTGCAAGGGACAAATATTGTTTCGTATCAATGCTGGAAAATTTGTTCTTTTCGGCTCTAATATAAACCAAAAACAAAAAAGCAATTGAAAAAGAAAACTTTTACTCTTCTTTGTTTTTCTTAAATCCTGAAAGCTGGAAATTCAACAAAAAAAAAAATTCCAGACACTACATGAAATTAAAATACAAAATTTACAAAATTCCAAGCAACAACTTAACATCAAAGAGGAGATTACTAAATTACAAATTTAAAGTAACAACAACTCATTGTTGCCATTTTTCCATAAAAGAGGATTTTTAAATTACAAAATTCAAAATAAAAACTCTTTAGCGTTGCCAGTTTCCGGTAAAAGAGGAGATTATAATAGAAGTAGAACATTTTTTTTTTCATACAAAGGAAATATTAAGGAAAAACACTTAAAAGAAATTAGACATGAAATTCAAATGCAGAGGATAGATTAATACCAAATTCATATACATATCAAATTAAAGGAAAAATTCAAAAACATATTGGGTATTAAAAGTACCAAACCTCAAATCCTAAGCAATTTAGGCAAAGAAATTTGAAGAGTTTTAGCGCCCTTAGGATTAGGGTTTAAAGCACGAAAGAAACTGGCAAATTGTCATTAAATCTATGGACATATTTATAGGTCAACATTCCCGTAAAAGAAACGCAACAGCGTTTTTATAAAAAACGATCTTTCAACAGGTAATTCGGCAGAGGACATACAGAGAATACGTTGGGGGTATTTAAAATCCCGTTATCTATTAATGAAAATGTTGGTCCGTGCTGTCGTATACAGCCTTTTTCTCATGGACCAGTGCTTCCAATTCACATTAGATTAATATCTTATAAACCATGAATATTCATGTCCTTTCAGATAAGGAGAAATCCAATTTTTAATCAGAAACACGGTTGCTTTTTTTTTTTTCGACGATTGTGTATGTATTTTCTTAAAATTAAGAGTAAATATTTTTAACAAAAAAATTATTAAAAAAATAAAAATTTTACTTTTATATAAACAATTGGAAATAATACACTAAAATGGATTATTTTTGTTGTCTTTTAGGTACTTTTAGAACGCATCGTTAGAAGAACTCAGATTATTTAAATTATCTTTTATATTAAAATTTTTTATAAATTTTCGAATAATTAAAAAAATAAAAATAAATTAAAAATATTATTGTTAACATATTTTTATAAATTTTTTATTAGATATTTACTTAATTTAAGTTATAATTTTTTATATTTGAATTTTGATTACAAAACTTTTACGATAAAACAGAAAGAAAAATTTTTTTAACTTTTATCCAAATTAAAAAAGTATATTTGTAAGTATATAATTTTTACTTTAAAAATATTCTCATTAAGTTTATTTATTTTTTATCGCACAAAATAAAACTCATTAACTTTCTACTAAATATTTTGATATTTATAACAAATTTTATAATTTATATTTTCAGAAGAGTGTATTTTCTTAATTAACCCGTTTCATTATATATTTTTTTATTCAGATTATTGATTCTACCATTTCTAAAATAAATAATTGATTCTACTTTTTTTGACAAAAAAACAGTAATAATAATAATAATAATTATTATTATTATTATTATTAAGACAATCAAAATTGTTTTTTTCTATTTAAAAAGCATTGTTTCCGTGCAATGTAGAAATATACGGTATATTCATATACGTCCGGTGAAAGGAGCTCCGTTAATCGATATTGGGGGACTCTTACAAGTATCCGGAGAGAGAGCTCATTATGACTTGATCAATGTAATGTCTGTATTTCGAAGATTAACGTTTCATGTGAAATAGAAAGTTTCGTTTGGAAGAAGGAAAATCTATGCTCTGTTGGCAGCTTGAGAAAAGCAGTGCCCTGAGCAAAGGAAACTGACAATAAAAGATAACTACAATAATTTCTTGCAAAACTTCCTCTGCCCATAATTATGAAAAAGGAAAACGACTTTTTGGAAAGCTATAACAGCTCTGATAAATAATCCATAATGAGTACAAAAAGAGAAAAAAACTCTTTTTGGAACTTTCAGGACAGTGACGAACAAACATTTAACATATGTTATAAATCTGTTACAAGAGTACTAGTAAGCTACAACACGACTTTCAGTCATCAATGGAAAACAGTAGGTTCTTATAACTATTGCGTATGTGTTTGTAATCCATAATACATGAAATTCAGTGTTGGCATTATTAAGTTCAAAATCGGACAATGATGTCAATGGATTAACAATACCTTTTATCATGTATTATAATCTTTGTTTCCGCTTCTTAGATTTGATCATCACTCATCTTTAAAGAAAGCTAATTTTGTGTTGATCAGATGGAAAACTCATTACAATTCTTAGCATTGATGGTGGAGGAGTTAAAGGGATCATTCCTGGGACAATTCTAGCCTTCTTGGAGTCCCAGCTACGGGTTTGTTGCTCGACCTTGCATGTTTTAGTCTTTTCCTTATAACAAAACAAAGAATTGGGGATCTTCTGCATACTCAAATGTGGATTTCTGTTCATATACATTTTTTATCATGTAGAAGCTGGATGGTGCTGATGCAAGGATCGTCGACTACTTTGATTTCATAGCAGGGACTAATACGGGAGGCCTTGTAACTGCTATACTTGCAACGCCAAATGAAAATAATCGACCACTGTTTACTGCAAAAGATATCGTTAACTTTTATTTTGAAGAAAGTCCAAAAAATTTCCCACAATAACAAGATCAACAATTTCTTCAAATGTAAAGATAGTCAATATTATTATTTTTCTATATTGAAGAGTAAGTATGGAAAAGGGCTTTACTGATATTTCTTTCTCCTCCCCAACAGGCATAGCTTGAACTGGTATGAAGCAATAGCAAGTTGGGTGAAATCAAAGTGGAGCAACTATGCAAGGCCTGTGTACCAATCAGTTGAGAGTTTCATTCATTGGGTTGAAAAAGAAGCATTTTTTCCCAAATATGATGGTGATTATCTGCACAACAAAATCAAGGAAATGCTTAGAGACAAAGTTCTACATCAGACTTTAACCAATGTGATAATTCCTTCTTTTGATATCAGGCTTCTCCAGCCAATCATTTTCTCAACCTTAAAGGTTACTTTTTCCTGATAATTTGTTATCTGTAAAGGAAAGGAATGTAATTCTGAAATTGGATTCATATCTTGCTTCTAATGATCATATGCTGGCAAAACGAGATGATTCAGGGGATGCTTGGTTATCGGATATCTGCATCGACACATCGGCAGCACCATACTATTTGCCTCCCTATTATTTTAAAATGAACTCATCAAAAGCTAGCAAGAAGTTCAACCTGGTTGACGGTGGTGTTGCAGCCAACAATCCTGTAAGCTTTAGTTTATAAAAAATGGTTCTGTCATACAAGGAATATGATCTTCCTTTAACAATTTTATGAATTGTTATCAGACTTTATTGGCAATATGTGAGGTGACCAAGTTGATGTCTCGAAATAAAAGGTCTCCACACTTGAACAGTATGGACTTGAATAAGCTTCTTGTTCTCTCCCTCGGAACAGGATCATCGAAGAGGGATGAAAAGCTTGAGGTTGGCGATGAAAATAGTTGGGGACTCTTAGTTGGTTCCTGGGGCCTAATAATACCACACCTCTATACGATGTTGTACTGACCGCAATAGATGATATGGTTGAAATATACATGTCTGTTTTCTTCCGAGGCTCTGGTCTCAGTGACAACTATCTTCGGATCCAGGCACTGATATATAACTATCTGCTACATTATGCTCAGTAATCTCTTCAAATATGTTCTTTTATTCTAAATTTGATACACATTTTTATTAGGATATTCTGTTTCTGTTGATTTGACAAAATGTGCGTTGAAATGTCTTGAAAATTGCATATTTTCAATTCTCTGCGTTGTACTAACATCTCTTTAATCTATTATCTAATAACTATATAGATTCCAATGAATGCTGATTGGAATTTAATTCCTAAAACCAGACTGATAGCTTGAAGTATACTGAAGCCTCCACTGACAATTCAAAGAAAATCTGGAGAACCTGGAGAAGATTGGGAGAGATCTATTGGAAAAAACTGTTTCTGCAATGAACTTGGAAACTGGTTTATATGAACCAATGGAAGAGCAGGGCACATACGAGGAAGCGCTTATCAAGTAGGCATAAGATTTATGATTGTTGTTGTTATCTTTAGGGGGTTCTACCTATAACAAACTCTAAAGGCTGCCTTCACATTGATGTTGCGCAGGCTTGTCGCAAGACTGTCAGAAGAAAGAAGGCTTCGCCGACAAGCTCAGGATGCCTCTGGCTGATGCACCCAGCTAATACTCAAGTAATGATGTCTACTTTGCTATAACTGAAGCTGGCTGGCCATGGCTGAAGGTTTAGCAGCAGAGCTTAAATTTCTGAAGCAACAAAACTCAGGTCCTAATTGCATTTTTAAAAAACAAGAAACTTTTAGCCTTGCCCCATATTCAAGTTGACACTGGTCAAATCTTAATTTACACTTTTGTTATGAAGGTCGTGGTATATAAACGATACCATCTGATCTCTTAATACATTAAGGCAGAAGCAGTGTTTGAATAAAAAGAGCTGCATCGTAATCTTATTTTTACTTTCTAATCATTTTACTTTCTAATCATCAGTTAAAAGTGAAATATTCGAGCCAGAGAGTAGAAAATCTAATGATGCAAAATTTCCAGACAAGAAATCTATTCAGGATATAAGATAGGATTCGGCAATAAGAACTTCTGTCATACAGACAACATATTCACGTCATTTGCAACTAATACAAGAACGAATTATTGGCAGATTCATAACAAGCAAATTACTGGATAAATTCACATCAAGTTCACTTTTTCAAAGAACCAAATAATAACTCTGCAGCTTTTTTGTATTCAGCAGTTGACATACCCAACTTACATAATAAAAAAAAAAAGTTAGCAATCAGAAGATTAACATGTCAACCATTATCTTGAACTAGCAACATCATAGTTCCCAATGCATTTTTCTCATCCTCAATTCTCCTGTAACTGGCCACAGTCTTCGATCACAACTGGCTGTGAAGTCCTCCCAGTGTCAGAACCCACCTTGTCCATCTCCTTGACAACACTATAGCCATCCACAACTTTCCCAAACACAACATGCTTACCATCAAGCCAAGATGTCCCTGCAGTGCAAATAAAGAACTGTGAACCATTAGTGTTAGGTCCAGCATTAGCCATTGACAGAATTCCCGGCCCAGTATGCTTCATCTTGAAGTTCTCATCCACAAACTTTGTGCCATATATTGATTCTCCTCCAGTCCCATTTCCCCGTGTGAAATCTCCCCCCTGACACATGAAGTTGGGGATTATGCGGTGAAATGTTGAGCCCTTGTAGTGGAGGGGTTTACCAGACGCTCCAATCCCTTTCTCCCCAGTGCCGAGAGCACGGAAATTTTCAGCAGTTTTAGGGTTAACATCAGCAAATAGCTCCATCACAACCCGGCCCATCTTCATTTTTCCAATCAAAATATCAAAGAAAACCTTTGGATTCGACATTCTTTTCCTATCCAACAAAAAACCTGTAGTTCGGTCCCAAATTTTTGTTGAAATCGTAAGTAGAAGTTGGAATTCTATAAGCATTAAAGTAATGATTTTCTACTTAAATCAAAGAATGCTAACATTTCACTATATAAACAACAATCAGCCCTTAACAAGAATGACAATCTTAATCCACATAAGTGACATTCCATTTCTGTTATTTTTTAACTTAAACTAGGAGTAGCTGTCACCACGGAAATATATTCCTTGTCTTCCAATTATATGCAGCCAAAGACAACAAAAGCTGTAAAACCCGGAAAATTTTCCAGCTAAAAATATAAGGGAGAGGACGATAACAACCCAATATAAAGAAAGTGACTATAATTGAAGCAGTAATGAAAATGTAAATCACCCAGTAAGAATCCCCAAGCAACATTTGTGAAAAATAGCAAGAGGGTTTATTTACCGAGGATGAGATGATGATCTTGCACAGCTTTTGAGCTCACAGACTTGGAAAAAATACACCTGCAAGCCTTCGATATGTGCTTTTCTAAATTGACCCGCAAACACAAACATCTTGCATATACATTAAACTACGGCAACATTTTTGGATCAAGCGGACTAAATGGAAGTAGCACGAAGAAATGGAGTACCCTGAGGGAAATTCGACTTCAAGACGCTTCAAAATGAGATGAGTCGCTGAGGGTTATTGGGTTATATAGGGTTGGGAAATTAGGGTTTAGGGTTTATCCTAAATTTGCATTTTTTGGGGGGTGGGGTGGGGGTTCATTGGCACTATTTATTTATCATTTTAACTAAGCAAACCCCGTTTTCTGATTTATGATTATCCTTTTTTTTTAAGATATGACGAGCTTAGCTCATAACCACAACAAAGCCAGACTTCTGTTCTCCTGCTGTGATCCAATCCTCACTGGTACAAAGAAAATAGGACGAATCTCCACAAATATTTACAATACAAGTGCAGCTAAATTGAAAATTAAAATCATTTTCACTGCAAACATTAATTAGTTGATGAAATTAAAAACATTTTGGCACATATTTATAAATTCTTTTAGTTAATGGAAAGCGAAGTTAATTAGAAGTGTAACTCTCTCGTACCATCTAAAAAATAACATAAATTAATAAAAGAATTTTCAATTTATTAATGTATTTTCTCGGCTTTTCAATTTCTTAATGTATTTTGTTTTTCGTATGTTTTAGAACTTGACAAAAATGATCTCACTGTAAAATTTCAATTAGATTTTATCTTTTTGTGCCCCTTCAAATTATATTTTATATAATTATATTTTTATGTCACACGCTGTGATCTTACCTCGTATATAAACATAAATCAAAATTATTATGAGAATAATTGATATCATAATCTTTTATTTTTATATAAAAAATATTAGTGTATGTCCTAAAAATCATTCGTGTTGTCAGTTTTAAGATTAATGATTTTATACAAATATTAGACTATCAATAAAAGAATTGTTCTTTATTCACATACATTAGCTGTTTTCTTTATATTAGCGTACTCATATATAAAGAATATATGTGAATTGTTCAGATATATTTGTTTAATTATTAAATGAAATTATCAAATTGTTCCTTATATATGTGATATAGATTGGATAACTATATCAAATAGTAAGTATATTAGTTGTCACATAATAATATTATATGATGATATATGTAGGTTAACAATATGATTATTATGAGAAGTGCATTAGTATGAATTTATAGTTTTGTGAACTATTTATCGAACTGGGCTACATATATTGACAAATCACATGGTATGCATGCAGTCAATAATTTGTCAATAAATTGCAATAGTATGCAATGTAATCCTTTGACCTGAGACGTTTAGAATCGAACTCTATATGGATGGGTATAATTCATATGGTGTATAAGTGCAGAGCTAATCACGCCTTGTACAAAAAGTCAATTTGGGTATGCTTTGTTCATATAGGTATTCGATTGACAGTCAAGATGAGATCCGTTGACTCGACACTATGGACTGAGAGTTTTTGTTAACTCTATCCGAATTGAGTTCATAAACGAATGTCGATATAATGTTTGGATTTTAAGTTTATGGCTATAGCAATCATGACATATGATTGACGATTCGTATAGACATCGAAATTAGGGTTTTGACATATCCATGAACTTTTACTCGATCAAGATATGACAACGAAGGGATATTACCTACACGTTATGTGTAATCATTGGAGGTTCAATAAAGACACTTCTTCATCGTGACTTAGGGACTATGGCGTGTAGCTAGACACTAACTATAGTCGATGAACATCAAAACGTTTGAGATCGAAGGGTTCAGAGTTAAAGTGTTCGACATTAACTCATGACCGAGTCACAGTGAATCTTCATGGTCTACCCAATTTTCTGAGAGTTTCTATAAAGGAGGATGAGATAAAATATTATCGAAAGAGAGCTAACGACCTCATGATAACTTGAAATGCTGAAACAAATACGTATAATCGGTATATGTATTTATTATTCTTTAAAATGTTAAAAATGTGATATATTGATATTATATAGTAATTTAATATAAATTACACGACCCAAAATAATAATATTGATTATCAAATATGTTAGAATATTATTTCAAGGTAAAATGGTGAAAACTAGATTAAATTATTAATTTAGTATAAAATGATCATTTTGCCCCTATGTGATACAAATGTGTAATTTATTATAAATTACATATTCAAATTTGATACTTATGATTATCAAATATATTAAAATATAATTTTAATAAAAAAATGGTAAATTTTAAATTAAAGTATTTAATTTATATGAAACTACCATTTTACCCTTATGTATGTATATGTTGACCAAGGGCATTGTAGTAAATGTACTATAATTTTGAATGTATGAAAATTCAAAATATATTTTAATATATCTAAATATCAAATTCTTTAATGGTTAGAGAATTTGACAAGTGTTAGAATTTATATGAATAATATTTTGACACTTGACATATTTATATATATTCAATATAGTAATTAATTATTTTTGAATTAATTATTTTTGGTCAAATATATAATGCAAGTTTGATTTGAGCTCACCCATGAAAAATGAGCTTAATTGTATCACATTATGTTCCCATTATTATATATATTTATTTGGATAAATGTTACATGGAAAAGAAATGGGAAAATGATTGAAAAATATGGAATTTTGGGTCATGTTCTCCTTTCTCACATTGGCAGCCATGGGAGCTCCTTTAGGGAGGGTTTCAAGTGTCAAGAGCTCACACTTGTGAGCCTGGTCTTTATCAAAATCAAAGGCTGGCGAGGTATGCAATTTAAAGCACTTATTATGCAACACTGATTTCTCCTTTAAAAGCATGGTTTTAGGGCTTGTTCCCTAGAGAGAAAAACTTAATTTATACATATTTTAAGCTATTAGAAACCAACCAAAATGACCGATTAAGAACAACGCTTCTTAATTTTCAAGAGACTTGTGATTGCCAGGGGGTAGAGGGAGAGGTCAGGGACACGAACACCTACCCCTTTTGTCTGCCTCACACAAGGTAGAAATGATGGGACTTTCTCCAAGGAATAAGGAAAAATGTTCAGCTTTGCCTCAAGATCGCTCTGACAGTAGTTAGAGCCATCCAATCTTAATGAGAAAGGGGCCCTGTATTGAAGGGGAGAAGGAACAAAAAAAGCTATTACATAGTGTTATAGTTACTATAAGGATGATAAAGTCAAGCCTAATTAAGGTCTCTAACTTGGCTCTGTGTGTATCTGAGTCATCGTTTGGGACTCTTTTATAGCCCATCCCTCTACACTTTGTCCTTCCTCACCTTCAATTCTAGTGGTGAGGCTTCGAGATATTAGAGAGGACAAGTAGCCAATGGTGGCTTGCTTCTTCCTACTCTTGAATTTTACCCTATCTCTAATTGATTGAGTTGAAGACAAGAAGGTAGGCGGCCTGAATCCCAAGATAGCTATTAATTATATTTAAGACTCATCAATTTTGGTAAGGACCTATTATCCTTCTTTGTTTTTCTCAATTTTCTAATAAAGCTACTAATACTTGAGCATTTTAGATTGGGCACGTGTTGGCTTGCCAATAGAAGTAGATGAAGTTTCACATCTAGGGCATCATTGCCTAGAGCTGAGAGATGGAAAGATTGAAGAAAGAAATTCTTTTTTTGAATAAACGGAGGAAGAGAGACCCATAAGGATGGGAGAAGGTTAAGTCTAAGTAGAAGAAGCAGGTGACTATTACAGAGTCTGGTACCATGGCCTTAGAATAGGAAGCACTACACTCAGGGATGATTTAGTAGTGTAAAAAAAAAATTAGTGAGACCTTTATAAAGCTCCTTACCAATAGGGATGCTACTCTAAAGAAGCTTTACAAGAAGAATAATAAGTTAGAGGTCGAAGCTTCAGCATACAGTTAGGAGCTGTAGAGGTTTGAGGCCAAAATTCACAATTTACAGGTAGATTTTTGAGCTGCTGACAACTGAGCTTGGGATAAGTACAAGGAGGGTGAAGTAGATAATTTTATGCAAAAGTCAATATCAAGCATGGGTATCATTTTTGGGCATTTTATGGCAAAATTAAACATTTTATTAATTAATCACTAACCTTTAGTGATTATAGGATGAAGAATCAACACTAAAAGCTTGATGTCTTTAAGAAATCAGAATCCTCTTCTTTTTCTTACCTTGGCCACTTAAATATATAGACAGAGAGCTTGAAAAAGATGCTATGAAAATTATGATTTAATTAAAAAAAATTGGACTTTTTATATTTTTTCTTATTTATTAAAGTATCCTTAATCCTTTTAATTAAAGACAAATAAGTTTCAAAGTTTGTTTAACAAACTTCTTAATAGTAAATGTAAAATATTATTTAAGCCTCTAAACTTTGAAAAATTATAAATTAATCTCAAATTCAATTAAACTTATTTTGACCAAATTTATTTCAATTTTATTTATATTTTAAAATATTTATAAAATATTATAACTTACTTTAAATGCTAATCGAGTTAATTTCTCAAGCTCTTAATTTGTTAAACTATTTAATGCGTAAACCATTTATAACTTTTTGGCCAAATAACATCTTTGAGAGTGCTAGTTTTCTTACTGACATTATTTACTCATTTTAATAACACGAATAAGTTGAGATTTATATCATAACCTCTTAAGTTTATTATGATATTAACCATGAGTTAAAATCGATCTTATCGATTTTGTTTCAAATCATTTAAATGCTCAACGACTATGGTTAACATCAAAAATATTCCATAACCCCTAAATTATAATGAAGAAAATATTTATTAAATTTTTTATAACTAATTATAATTTTTTTGTGAATAATCTCC
>JAWDEX010000009.1:2473240-2489362 GCA_035221805.1 Trichilia hirta | reverse complement strand
GTAAAAATGCAGTCTTAGCCGAGCCATTGTTGAGCACGACGTTCGCCACCACCTCCAACAGCATGACGGATGCTAATTTTCTCATTAGCATATTTTTGCTGAAGCCATTCAAAAGCATTCACATCAAGTTTGCCAGTTACTGATTTCCCTTGCTTCCTATGATTTTGCTGTTCCCGTATAGAAGCCCAAAGTTTCCCAATGGCATCTCTTTGTCGAGATGTAAATCTCGCTACATTATCAAAGGCATGCTTGACCAAGATGTCTATCACTGTTTGGCACCTGAAAAGAATAAAATAGTCCTCAAAGTTGTATTTAATTAAGCGAAATTACCAGTTTAGAACCTGTGTACACATAATTTTTCGTAGGCAGCGCAAAGAAATAAACTTACCATGGGGTTCTGTAACGACGTGCAGCAATCTCTAAACAAGTAATCAAGGCTTCTCTCTGAGACTTAAGAAATCTCTTCCTCTCTTCCTCATCCTCTTCGATCTTGGTTGCTATGTCTTTCCTTCCCTTTGTTCTATCTTCTTTCTTACATTTGTTAGGAATTAGGGCATCAAGCCCAAAGGGATCAGACTCATCTTTGTCATTTTCTTCAGCTAGGGCAGCTGAAGGCATGTCCTGTTTGTTTTGACAGCCTTCATCAGTTATTTCTGTCTCATCTTTCAGTGCAGCAGCCTCGGCTATGTCATCATCCTCAGTTGCAATGGGAAGATTGATTATTGTCTCTTTTATTCGTGTAGCTGCTTTCGAAAACTAGGTTAAGATCCAGAAAATCAAAACATTAGTACTAACAGACAAAACAGTGACAATCATAAATAGTACTTAGATACTACAACTTTTCCCTGGATGCTCGTATATTGATATTTCAATCCATTTTCAAATATTCCATAAAGACGACTAATTAATTTCAACAATTACACAACCTGATAGTGATAGATCCATACAAGTGCATTTTAAAGGCATATGTCTGACATCCAGAAATCTCTTACAGCATCAACATATTGAAAATTGTGATGACGTGTTGCCTAGCCCAGAGTGCTCCTCACCATTATAATATGTAGAGAAAATCATCCAAGTTATGATCTAGAAAGCATGACAACAAAATAACTAAAACTAGTGCATACCACAAAGCTGTCATCAGTGAACAAGTCATTTGCTACAACTGCCCTAATTTTCCATGTACTTAGTTGGTTCGTCTGCTTCGTATTGAGGCACTGCAAGAATCCAATATGGTTAGATAACCTTCAAAGAAGATATGTTCCCCTATTATTAAATGGGATATTTTTACATTCCAGCACATTATATTCTTACTTCAGCTGCATCTTGTGCTGCAGAGATCAATGCATGATAATCTGCTCGCACTGAAGGATCGGTGCATGAAATGCGTGATGACATTGCAGCCTCTAGTATGGCAAAAAAGTGTTCACTAGTTCCTGGCTTCACACTTCCAGCCTGAATCATTTGTATTGCAAGCTTTGAAGCCTTCCCAAACTTTGAGGGGTTCTTGATATGCGATGCTATCTTCTGCATGGCTTCAATAACTTGTTTTTCCGATGCATCTGTTGTTGTTTTAAACCTCAAGCTCTTCCGTGGCACAGTTTCTGAGAAATGCAGCGAATATTTAGCTTCTAGAAACACTCAATGTTAGTGTAAAATAAGTAAATTAATATATAGATAAGATCCAAAATTGAACAGAATTACAAAATGGGGGTGTTTTTGACAGTTTCTCATTAATATGAGAAACACTTGATTTACTCCATCTAGTAACATCTGTCTCAGTTATAGAAAGATCTCTATTTTGTCTAGTATAGCTTAAGTTCAAGATTTCTTTTGTTTCCCTGAATATTCCGTACCTAAGAACATATTGATTATGTTTTATCATTTGAGGACAATGAATCAAGCGTAAAGTAAATAAAAAATCAAGTCAACACAATACCATCAAACCCTAAAATCCCTGGAACGAACCCAAAGACAAGATAAATTGAATTCTCCTCAAACATTTAATAGGTATCCAATCAATTGAAAGCTTTAAAATAAAGCATTGAAGTTTCATTCCTTTTATCAATATAATTAATCAAATAGAGTTTAATTGTCATTCTGTTTCATTTTACTAATCCACAAAAGCCATAAGAATAGATGTTATAGAAGTTCCACAACTAAAGCAATAAGAAAATGCATAATCACAGAAATCCAAACGCGGAAATTAGCCAACATTCAGAAATCATTAATCTAGCTTCCAAAAAGCTAGTCCCTAATTCAAGTTTGGATTTCAAAAACAAAAAAATTAAAATTAAAAACAGACCCAGAAAATAAAAATAAAGGAAAACAGAATTGAGTCAACCTTCCGAGTCAGTTTTCGGTTTCTTGAGTGAGCTTTTGAGGATAGGAGCTGGAGCTGGAAGCGGAGAGGATTCTCTTTTCTTATTGTTCGCTGCAGGCTGCTGTTCTCGCTCTTGTTCTTGATTTTGCATCTTAGAAGATGGTGGTGGAAGCCCCTCGAATAAATTGTCAGCCATTCACACTTTCTACGTCAAAATTCCTAGTTTCTCTGCATCAATCAACAATTTGCCGACTGAGCTACTTGTGTTTTAAGGAAAGCAGAAAGGATGCTTTTTTCTTTTCCCCCTTTTCTCCAATTTTTTTCTTTCCTCTTTTTTTTAGGCGATATTAGCCAAACCTGCAAAAACTGAGTGACATAAAGCCGTTCCAATTTAATGTTCTAGAACAAAATTGGAACATTCTGATAAAATGACAAAAACACCCTTACCGTAAGATTTCAATTAGATTTTGTGTTTTTTGTGCTTCTTTAAACTATATTTTATATAACTTCATATCACACACTCTAATTCAACCTCATATATAAACACAAATTAAAAATTATTATGAGTAAAATTACTATCTTAACCTTTTACTTTTATGTAAAAAATAAAACCAATTAAATTTGAAACTATTATAAATTTTATATATTGCATATTTGTATGCATTAATTTGATATTTGTATCGAAGTAAAAGTAATTGTAATTATATAAGAGTTAATTTAATGACTTTAAATTGAAATATTTTAATGAAACACATTTTAAAAATATTTTTTTTTGTAATTATACCAGTTTGTTTATATAAATTAATGTTAATTTTATCTGTTATATATTGTAAAAATAATAGATCAAACTAAAATATGTACAGTGATATATTCTTGATATTATTAATTTTTTATCATTATTATAAAATTAATTAGAAAAAGATTTACTTCAGCATTTCTTTGGATGTATTCTTGTATATTAGCTTTGTAGGAGTCTCTATTTGATAATAGAATTAAAATAATACGTTAATAAGTAATTATTTTTAAACCCTCTGTGCATCTTTTCGAGTCGCCAATCTCTGGAAAAACGGGAAGCATGCATCATGCATGTTGATGTTTGTCTGTGTGGAACGAAATAGTAAATGGGAAAGGATTTGGTTGAGCCTGGTGTAATTTCTTAGCTGACGTTGATCATTTGGTTGCGCATAGAAGGGAGTATGGAGAAAGGGGTTTTGATCGATTTGGCTACTTATGGTTGGAGGGAAGAGTTGGGAAGGCATGTAATTTTTTTGAAGGATTTGGTGAAGTCGGTGTACTGGGCAGATTTGAGGATATATAATTCAATAATTGAAAGATTATGTAATGTCATGTGAAGCGGATCGATGAGTCTTCTTATTAAGCTTTATGAAGTCACAGTTTAAGAGGTCTTAAGCCGGATTTTGCGACTGAGAATCCATTGTTGCTTTGTTATGCTGAAATGGGGTAGATGGGATGACTTCTCTAAGTTTGTCTCTCAAATGGAGAAGTTGAAGTCTTACGTTATGACTGATCTAGAGAAGTTTTTTGAGTCTCTGTTTGGAAAGGATGAAAGGATTGTGACAGCTTTGAAAGTGCTAGAAGAATTAAAAGGGAAAGGTTAGAATAGCCATAAGATTGGGTAGGTGAAGAAGGCATTATTACTATGTGACGAAATGAAAATGAACGAGGCATTAGTATTGCGATCCCATGCTTTGTTGAAAATGAGGATGTCCATTGATACTTATCGTTTTCTAGCTAAAGGGCTCCGCAAAATTGGAGAGATTGATTCAGCGATGATGCTTGTTCGCAATTGCTTAGGCAGCATTCCTCGTCAGCCCATACGCTTTCTATTCTTCTTGTGTGTAGATCAGGTATGGAAACTCCATTGGGTACGACCGTATCAGTAAAACCTAATGACTCACTGAAGCCAATACAATTGTGTATGATGAGATGTTAATCAAACAAATGAAAGAAGAAGACAGCAGACCTCGTGCTGTTTGGGTTCAATAGTTCAATTTTTCGGTTTGGAATCCAAGTTGAAAGCAAAGGGTAGTACACTGCTTTCAAGTTGAACTTGTGAAGCCAGGTACCCTATTTTGAGTAAATATAATCCTATTCGTATACTGATTTGCTATGAATGTGAGTTGAAGTACTATTTTCATGTGTCAGTGTTCAATATTCAGATAAGACAGCCGACTGATTCCACTACTTCTGTGCCATGGGCCACAAAAACCCTGCTATCTCTTCCCTTGCAGGGCAACCAACAATGTGTCCTAGAAGAAAACCTTCAACATAAATAATGTAAGTTCAGTAACCATACCAAAGATTAGGAATTCCACCAACTTAAAAGGAACTTTTACAAATATAGGAGTCTCTGAATCCATTTACACGCCATTCATCGGACCTTCATTGGGCAGACTGTATCAGTAAAACATAATGACTTGGTCTTCAGTGTCATGACCACAGAGTTTCCTAGCACGGTTGCTGTCTGTCTCCATAACGTGTCTTTCGAAAGGAGGGTACAATTTTTATTTTGAATCGAAAACACTTATCTTTGTTAGTAGTAGGACCTATCTTTCTTTGAGCAATTTATCCATATTTTATGTTATATTTTATGCGACAATTTGAGCAACCATAATAACAGAAATTTTTCATTTAACTTAATGTGAGCATGCGAGTGTAATTGTACGCATATTAAGTTAAAAAATGTAGTTACAACTCTTTAGCTTTAAAATAATATTTGCTACCTTGCGTTTTCGATACCTAGGCACAAAATTTACTATTTTAGTTTACATATGCTTATCTAGTTGTTATCTCATATATTTTTGTATGTTTGTTTATAAACTTAATAATAAATAATTGAAGGATTTTAAATGAATATAACCAACTGCATTGTCACATTAATTTGTATGAATATATTTACATAAGACTTCATAAATGTAGATCATAGTAACAGTATTTGAAAGACAGAAATTAAAATGCATAATTTTGATATATGTACATATAATAACTCTAACATAAAAGTTAATTTTTTTTAAAAAAATAAATTCAAAAAATAAAAATATGATTTAAAAACTGTAATATAATTATCGAAACTTTTGGGACAAAATTTGACATTTATTCATAAGAGTTATGTTATTGCCTCTGAGATGAAAAAAATTGAATCATTTCATTTTCCATATTTCTTTTTCAACTGGCGAAATTTCCGCACAAATTTAATTTATTCGATCGATTATGGTTTCTTTCAACAAAAAAGTAGGATTTGTTGATTATTTTTATCCTAAGGTACCCTCCCAATTTTGAATTAATCATACATTGTTGCACCTAACAGAATAATAAAATGCTAATACTAATCTGTGGCCGTATGTGATGTGAACACTAATATTTTAATAAAACAATTTTTTAATATAAAATTATCATGCTTTGATCAATTCTACACAAGAAACGACTTGGACAAGTTAAACAATTAATATTAGGATAATTAATTAATTAATGTTTAAGTCAGGGGCGAAGACAAAGCTTTGAATAAGACACATCGATAATATCAAAGATGTAAGGAAATTTGGATAATTAATTAATTTATCTATAAACTAAAGATATCAATCCAAATGCTGTGCTTATTATTCCTGCACGTATAATATGCTCTATTATTTTTAAGTGTCTAGCTATTTAATTTCTATATTTTAATTTAATAAAGGTTTCCAAGACATCCAACACGGTATGAGAAAAATTTTACTAACAAAAAGAAAACATGAAACCTAATCTGATTGTTAAGAGAGTAATAAAATTATTACAGAAAGTTGTCATCAAGATATTATTATAAATTTAGTATATTTCTAAAAGGAAAATGTTAACTAATATGGTGTTGAGAGATATGTGCTAGTGTCGAAGGAAAAGCTCAATCTTTCATTGAATTGAAATACACTATAAATACAACATGTCTTTCGCACTTTGTACAATGCAAGTCTGTATACTTGAAAAATAATGAAAATAAATATTGTTAACGATATACAGGAGATTATATACATGTATATAAGGTAAAGAGATATGTGCTCAATCAAGTGATTAAAATGGAATCTCAGTTACCATAATAGGTACTCTTTTTCTATGGGTGTAAATTTCTTCCTTCTTTTTTTTTTTTTTTTCCTGTCAAAATTTGGATTATAATTAATTTTATGTACCAATAGAACTAATAAAAGATAAAACTTTATGTTCTAATTAAAAATATGATATTGAGATGTTGAAAACAACCAAATTATTTGTTTTATTTTAATGGGATAAAGAAAATGAGCATGATTAAAGATGGTGGAGTGCTTTTAGTGCTCAAGATCAAAATGGATTATGGCTTTAAATAATAATATTATATATATTCCTTAAAAGAGATAGTGAATAAGGATGCAGAGTTATATAAATAATATGGTGGTTGAGTAGACATTGGGGTTTATATTATTTGATGGTTAAAAAAAAGTTTTCTTTCAATTATGGGGTTTCTTGATGGCACCTTCACTTTATAATTAATATTTCAAAATAATTTTCGGTTGCCCCAATTTTTATTACCTACCTCGTATTAAGATTATAATAGATATATAATTAGCCTATGATAGTTAGTTACTTAGTAATATATAGAATGGGATGATTGTGGGTCAAATCCTAATTCATAAATTTTATTACTTCAAATGAAAAATTGAAGCACATTCAAAAACATTTTATTTACAAAACAGGAACAAAATTTTTGAAATTGTTCTTCATTATTATTATATCTCCTAAACAGTAACACTACCCTTATAAAATTAAGTTGCTAATGAATAATTAAATTCTTTTTGAAATTGTAATTAATTAATATTCTGAAAATTAATATTATTTTATAAAGTTAGCATACAAAATTTGCATCCTAACTGTTATAGAAATCCTATTATTTATCATGCATTAAACAAACATTAACTTTATTATCTATCAGCATTATAATAATTTTATAATACCTATCAATAAATAATAAATCAAATGGGACATCAATTCCATTCATAAATGTAAAGTTATTCGTAATTTAAAGTTTTTTTATTTATCAATGAATGATCACGACGTCTAAATGTATGAAATTTTTAACAAATTTTTTAGTACAAAAATTGTTTCCTATTATTCACCCAGCTTCGTGGAATCATTTATTATTTTCTTTCAACTTGAAATTTGTGCGTTTAATTGGCACAGTCACCCACATGTATTTGATGTTACTCATTATCAATAGTTGTTAATTGTCGTTCATCATAACAACTTCTCTAATAATTAAAATACACATACGTAGGTTGCTCGTTCTTTTTAAAATAATGTCTTCATCCTACAAACAATATTGACGATCATACCCAAAATTAAATATACATTAATCCGTAATCAAGTTTTCTCAATTGCTACAAACGAGTTTCAGGTAATTTTTACAAACTATTAAAGAATTATATAAGGAATATAAATGTACTAGCTACCTCCCTTAACTTGCATTAAAGTTTATAATTTAGGGGGGTATTTTATACATGGTGTATATGCTTATATTATTCCCTTCCACTTACGTGTAAATTCTATTTATAGATTTTTTTTCTTTTTCTTTCTTTCTTTTTTTTTTTTTTTTGTAAAAGTTAATTGGCTAACCCCAAACACAAAAATTATCAATGTCGTTATATAATATCACACGTCACAAAAATAGATCAAATTAGAGATTCTCTATGCGTTATTAGTACTTAAAAGATGAAGAAAATAAAAAAAATACAGAAAATCAAATATGCAATATAAATTTGTGAGAAGGTTCATTTGTTATATTTCTTAAATATAGGTGTATCAATAGAATTATGAAAAACTTAGAGGGCGAATGAATATGATATGCATAGAAAAGCATATAACCAATGCATATACCTCAGCATCGATCGGCTGTTAATATATACATCTACTTATGTCGGGATGCGAGAGAGAAGGACGTGCACCCAATTTGTTTTCTCACGCGCGCACACGCTCATAACTTAAGCCCTAATTTCCAAGCAGACCACCACCATTTTCTCCCCCGTCCCATTTCTATTAATATTTTATTTCTGCTCTCAGTTTGAAAGTTACGCACAGCTTTAGTTTTAGTGACAACACAACAAGTTTAAGAAAGAAACAGAGGGGCAGAACTGATCTCTTTCATTGCTCTTTTATGTTTTCTGGTCTTGTTCCTTCTCTCTTTGCACACTCTCTCTTTAAGACTTTTGTAAAGCGTGATCTGTTACGTGTTTTAGATCTTATATCATTCCTGGATTCTTCTCTGTTATAGATTTCTTCAGCTTGTGTATATGGACAATTTATGATGTTCGTATATTAGCTTGAATAAGATCTAAAGTAGAAAATTCTCTTCTGAGAAAAGAAAATATATTTTCTTTGTCGGTGTTTGTTGTTTCACAGTCATGGCGAACCCTTGGTGGGCTGGACAAGTGGGGTTACCTGGAATGGACGCATCAGCAACGTCGTCGTCTCCGATGAAGAAACCAGATCTGGGTATATCCATGACCAACAATGGAGAAAGCGGAAGTGGAGGTGGCGATGAAGAGGATGAAAGAGAGCACAGCGATGAGCCAAGAGAAGGAGCTATAGAAATCTCCACGCGCCGCCCTAGAGGCCGTCCACCTGGTTCCAAGAACAAGCCGAAACCTCCCATATTCGTCACGAGAGATAGCCCTAATGCACTCAAAAGCCACGTTATTGAAATAGCTAATGGCACTGATGTTGCTGAAACCCTAGCTAATTTCGCCAGGAGACGACAGAGAGGTGTGTGTGTGCTCAGCGGAAGCGGAACCGTGACCAATGTAACCCTCCGGCAGCCTTCAGATCCCGGGGCAGTCATGGCAATTCATGGTAGATTTGAGATACTGTCATTAACCGGAGCATGTCTACCAGGACCGGCACCACCTGGTTCAACTGGCTTAACTATATACTTAGCTGGGGGCCAAGGCCAGGTGGTGGGAGGCACTGTGGTCGGGTCACTTGTGGCTTCAGGTCCGGTGATGGTGATTGCGGCGACTTTTTCGAATGCTACATATGAGAGGTTGCCATTAGAGGAGGAGGAAGAAGCTGCCGGGTCTGGGGCACAGGGGCCGCTTGGTGGTGGTGGAGGAGGAGGAAGCGGTAGCAGCGGCGGAGGTGTTGGAATCGGGGATCCTTCAGGAATGTCAGTTTACAATAATTTGCCTCCAAATTTGGTTCCCAATGGAGGGCAGCTGAGCCATGAGGCATATGGCTGGGCTCGGCCAGGATTTTAGAGAAGTGAAATGAAGAATTTGAGAGTTCTTAATTAGTTAGCTCAATTAGCTTTTGTATTGGCCTGGTATCATCGATCGAGAGAGACAAAATTTAAACAAAGTAAGTAACTAATTACGGATGATCAATAATTGTGTTTGACGGACATCTTGTTTTGTATATTTCTCTGTTTTAATTTCATGTTTTTAGCAACACTGTGTGTTTAATCAGTTGATTTTATATTCCTCCTGCTTCTTCCATCTGATTTGATAAGATATAGCTTGTGTGATTTTCCTGGTCTTTTTTAGTTCATTAATTCATATATAGATTGCTTATGGCGAAGTTAGGAATATTATTATTAGAGAAATGAAGTTTAAATTATAATATATAGTTTAACTTATTTGGAGTTTTTAAGATTATTGCAGTGTAGTATATATGTATAAATTGATTGCCTTGATCTTTGCCAAGTATATATAAAACCCTAATTTATTTCAAAATGATATTTTCAGTATAATGGATTTGGAATACTTACCTCTAGCGATACTAATTAAGATTACCCGATTATATAACAAACAATATAGTAGAAAGAAATACGTAATTAATTTCTCATTGCTGAAGATATTTTAGCTTAATTTTTAGTTTGTACTATTCAATATTATAATATTGTAATTCTTCGCCCACAGAGATTAGTGCTTTATTTTTATCATATTCATGGCGACAGCCTTTTTCTATATTGGTTTATTTAGATATTAATGTCGAGGAATACATATGAATTATCCTCATAATAATTATTTGCTTTACAGCATTTTATTTTAGTCAAGGTGTGTCGATTCTACTGCTTCTTAAACCTCATGATTTTCATTTTGAAATATTGCGTTGATTCTTTTATTATATATCTATTTTTAGACTATCTAATATTTCTATGTTGCCATTTGCTTTCTTTTCAGTAAAATTCTCTTTTACCTCTAATTATACCACACAAATGTGAATGTGATATATATTTATATATATATATATATATGCAAGTAGCAATACTGGTAATTAAGCAGAATTAGCTACAAGCTATAGGTTTGATATATACCCTGAACTATGAAGTTGGTGTAACTCATTTTTAGCGAAACAAGCAAAGTAATATTTTAAGTTGCTTCCACTATTGATTGAATTCCCGATTCTAAGACCATGTCCAATCTTTTTCTGATTGCCAGTAGAGCATTAAATGGTTCTTTTAACTTCCGTTGGCTCATACAAACTTACTGACCTCCATAAGATTCAATGCCAAGCTTACTTGCAACAAGCAAATAGGACAATTACTTTCATATGACCCATAGGATACACGATTTTAATAAATATAATTTCTATTAATCATTTGTAAATTTTATAGATTATTAGTCTAATGAAAATGTTGGGTAAGTCAAACCAGCCATTTCATGTATATTTGAATTTTTAAATTATTTCACATTCATCTTTTACCATTGAATTCTCATTCAAACTCAAATTTCTATCTCACGCGAAATAAAAGTCTGAAATCGATAACAAATATTTTTAATTTTTGAAATTATCTGATGAGGAAGAAACAAGGATTAAGTTAGATATTATGCAAGAATTTTAAATATTATTTTATATAATTACCCCCTAATTATTTTATTAATTCAGACTATTAGAGATGTGACACTGAAAAGGAAAGCCATTTATTTGAAGAGAAGCCTGAAAGTTATGAAAATACTAGCCCTCAAACAGGTCGAGCAAGTTTCATGCAGTTAAACGTGCCTATTAAAAATGAGAAAATGCTTTTGAAATATACTTTCAATGGAGAGAATGACCGTTGTGTTAGTAGTGATGTTGGTTTATGTGACAATTATAGGATCCTTTTACTACTATCCAATTTTCTCGACCAATATCAGTTATGAAGCTTGAATTCTTTTACAAAGGCAGTTAACAATTGCTTTTAAACTTGCAATAGGATTATATTGGAGTATGCACAAAGCTCTTTGTTTCCTTTTGAGGGTAAAACCTAATGGTTTGATAATATCTTTAAAGGAATATATATTTATTATAAAAAACTTTACAAATATTATGTAGATGAAAAATCATTGGCTAAATATATATCTCCTACCTTTGTCTATTTTCGTTGATTTTTTGATCAATATGGCAAATGATTTCATGCAACAGGAGTAATTCAAAAATATATTATAGTGAACAGTTTTTAAGTATCGAGTTTGAAATTTATTATGTCTAAATTTCACAAGATTAGCTCCGGATAAATTAAGGAGAATCTATATAGTGAAAAATTACCCTTCAATAATTATATATCATGCATACCTATTAATCAACTATGCAATTAAATTATTAATCTAGAAAAGAAGATATAATTAACACAACTTAATTTGTGTTTAAGTTCGATCTAATGTTCTTCTGAAAAGGATGTTTTCTTGGCGCACTCAAAAATCGATCTAGAGAAAGCAACATAAGGACCCTCTTCACATGGATTCACATGACATTGCTAATCAAAAAACTTCTTAGTTAATTACACATAATATATTCTAATGGTAAAGCAGCAACGTTGAGGCGGACCCCACTTCGTGTCGAATAATTTAATCGCCATGATTAATTAAGAATATTATTAAATAATTTCTCTCTTTTCTTGGTACCCATTATATCTCCGAATTCAAGTGTGTGAATTTATTAGCATATATATGCAAATCCCTAGCTATCATATTAAAGTCTATCAAAGGGTTAATTAATTAATTAATTAATGAACTACAATTAATAATACTTTGAAAAGGATTCCACAAAATCAGTATCAAGAAATGTCGACCACCAATAATGCCTAAGTTGATGGCTAATTTAAAAAGCAAAGACTAATAATTTCATAACAAAATTAATAGAATGGAGGAATCATACATCATCAGCAATGGAAAATTTGAGACAGCGAGTATGTACATTGTACATGTTGGTTGGTTGGTTTGATATATCGCTTAGTACTTTCCAAGTAGCCTACTCCTCTTTCACTGAGAAATATCATTCGTCGCATGAAGTTGCCGTGGATTACACGTTTGTGTCTATCTTATTGCTTAATTATATAGCATTCATTTGACCCAACTATCTCATGTATATGTACATAGATAGATATCAGATATGCATGAGTTTATGATCATCATCAATTTAATTACCAATCACGGTGCATCATATTGATCACCATGTTGAAGGAAGTATATATATAATTTGTGCACGATCTAGAGATTGTATATGAACACAGCAATTTCATCAGCAGCCACCCGACACCCCAGTTCCTCGATGGAGACGTGAAAATTAGAGAATTATAAATATTTGAACAGGTGTGTTAGTTAAACCAGTACATTATATAACTCAAATTACTTTAAGGAACAGTCAAAAAGAAATGGAAACTTGACATGTATATATACATAATCTCTGTCTGTGTGTGGGCCGGTGAGGTGTTGATAGCAGCCAAAAGAAAGTAAACGTATCTAATTTTGAAATCCACTTTGCTTCATGAGAATGAGAAATAAAATTTCTGTCTTAAATTTTTTTCTTTCGGGGAAAATATGAGGTTGAATATATGTGAGATTAGAAAACTTTAAGGGTGTGAATGATATTTAGTTACCCTGCTCACAGTATAAATTAATAAAATTTTGGGGCAATATGGACAAAGATGCAAAACGACAAACGTTGAGCAGGTAGCAATTCCAAACAAAGTGGGACCCATCTGAGAACGGGGATCGAGTTGACTTTTTGACTTTAAGGGGCTCGGGAGCGTACACGTGGTATCATGCGAGCATTTTTAGTCCCTAATACCCGCCCGAATGTCAGTTACTGTTCAGTTCAAAGCTCTAATTGCCTGCTTGTAGTACGAAAATGGCTATTTTCGTGGTTTTCTTATTGTACTCCTTTTTTTTAATCAATAAAAAAATTAATACATTTCCTTTTTTAAAGTAACGTTTATTTTTTATTGAATATTTAAAGAATTTAAATTTTATATAGCTTTAAATGTTTAAATCTAAATGATCTATTTATTTTTATTTAAAATTTGAATATAAATATTAAGTTATTTATTTTTTCAAATAAAAATATCTTAAAACCAGTAGTTTTAAATTTTGTTATAATCTCTTATATTATATAAGAATAAATATAGATTTAATTCATAAGATAGCATGAGAAATCTAAATTAAAATAATAAAATAATAATTATATTGAACTTTTTAATTGTTTAGTTTTTCAATAAAAAATACTTATATTTTGAAAATAAAAAAGGTGTTAAGTTTTTAAATGAATAAGAATTTAATAAATTAATTAGATAAGAATATTTTTATAAATATATTCCTTAAAAATTTTCAGACTATTAACATTAAGATAAAAAAAAATAAATAAAAAGATTTTACTTTTTTCTTAAAGAAAAGTGTCATAAAAAAAAAAAAATTGTAAGGTCTGTTTGTTAAGTTTTTTAAGCAAAGTTTCTTACAATATAATTTTTATAAGTAGAGCTTTTGAAGTAAAGGTTTTGACAAAAAAATATAAGTAGTTTTGATATTAAAAGAATTCTTTTGGTATGTAAAAAAGAACCAAACCAAATGAACACTTAATTATCTTGATAGATAAATTCAAATAATTAAATAAATAGCCTTAAATTTATAGTAATAAAATATTTTGAATCCATTTTTTTTGTTAAATAAATTTATGTTTTTTTTTACAAGGTGAAATAAAGATTTTAGCCCTCAAGGAGCGTAGCCTGGTGGTAGGACACGATGTGACGGTTGTTTAACACTTGTCCCGTATTCGATTTTTAAGATTGTATTTTTTAAAAGAATTTAGGACAGTCGAAATTTTATCTTGTGCTTTGTACCACTGGTGTGTAGTCCCTGTACATGTATCTTCATTAACACAGGACGGGTGCCATGTGATCTGCGAACACGTACCTCAAGAGGTAGGTGTCTGGTCCTGTATATGACTGGACACCGCAATAATGACTGAGTATAGAAGTTTTTTCGTCGAAAAAAAAAAATTAAAACTTTTTTTAGAAAATATTTAAATAAGCATACAAAATCTCGAAACACTAAACTTTACCTTCCTAGTATTACTCAAACTAGGAAACTTAAATTTTGATTCTCACCACTTGAGCAGCACCGGCCATTAAAATTTATAACGTTTGTCATAATGGACCACTCAGTATTTAGCAAGGACATGTTTGTAATTGTGACTGCAATAGTTAATATTTTTGACAAATTTTAAAATAACAATACTTTCCCACTCACTTATATTTGAGGGCCGGTCCTCATGAACCAGGAATAAAATGGCAATAATCTTTGAGAACATCTTCATTTCATATCATTATCATTATTATTAATCAAATGGTACAGTCGAATACAACCTCACTTGGAAAAACAATAAAAAATATTGCTTGCTTCATCCAGCAATCCACCGCGAATTACAAGGAATGAAGAACTTGTGTGAAATGGTTACATTTCTTTCATGACTATTACGCAAACTCGAGAACAAAAAAAAGAATGCATCGTCTCTCAAGATGGTACCTCAACAAGAGATTTCTTGATAGAATATTCACGAGGGCTTCCAGGATTTCGCGTGAACGCACACCCTTTGCATGCTCTTCACCTTTCAGCGATTCACTGTCTGGACACAATTATATTCAAGTTCAACCTGTAGATGTAGTTTATGTTCATCAATCTCATTGAATTAAAAGAACCTTTAAATCATTTTTCAGTTTTAAGAAGTCGATGGAATTAACACAATAATCAAGAGTCAAGAGTAGAGAATGACTATTCTAGACACAAATGATAGTATATTTATTCCATTCCAATTCTTGCCAATTAAGCAGCAATACAATTGCAAATACTATAGTTCATGACAACAAATAGTAGGAAATTTGTACCTCAACGAAGCCCGCATTAATAAAAGGGTTCCTGACTGTATAATATACTCTGCTGGCATGTACTCCCTGAAACTCTTTGTTCCGGCTTAAAACGCAGCATGGTCATGTCATATAGGCCTGAGTTTAGCAGATAATGTTTGTTGTTGAGTGCTGGACAAATTAAGATTACATTCAAATAGCTAGGAAGGACCGGGATATAGAGATTTCAAAAGCTTCCTATAGCTTCAACATTTTATATGAACCAAAGAAATTAATTTTGTAATGTAGTGGTTTATTCCATAATCCTTAAAAGGGAGCAGTCCACCAGGCTCCAAGATAGAGTAGCACTCTGATAGGGCCGTTGACCTCCTTGGGATCCGTACAGATGATAGTGTAAATATCTAATACATTATGTAACATGAAAACAATTTGATATCCACGTGACTATCTCCATAAACTTCATTAACTTAATATAATAGAATATAGAAACTCAGGGATCAGAGGTCGTGAAAAATTCCAGATGGAGCACCACTAAGGAGTGATGACGCCCTATAGACTGTAGCCGTGAAAGCTAAAGTTATTTCAGGCAAAAAGTACAAACCAATGTGATAAAGTCCATGCCACCAATACAGCAACAATTTGCTGTCAATAACTTGTTCTATTTTTCTCT
>JAWDEX010000009.1:2431787-2473140 GCA_035221805.1 Trichilia hirta | reverse complement strand
GTAAATAGAGGTTAAACCTTTGACTACAATAACTGAAAGGAAGATTATAGCATTTGTAAAAAATTGTATAATTTATCATTTCGACATTCTTTGAATTATAATAACAGATAATAAAAAGTAGTTTAACAATGCCAGTTTTTAAAGTTTTCGCAAAAAGCTAAACATTAATCTATGATTCGCCTTTCCTGCTTATCCTAAGGCTAATGGACAAGTTGAAGCTGTAAATAAGTTAATTAAACAGATGTTAAAGAAAAAATTAAGGGACCACAAAGGGGGCTAGGTAGACGAACTACCACAAGTGTTGTGGGCCCTTAAGACGATTCCAAAAACAGCGATAGGGGAAACTTCATTTAACTTCACTTATGGTGCTGAGGCTGTTACCCTAGTAAAAATAGACTCTAAGCTTTCAGGTCAAATATTTTGATGAGGTTCACAATGAACAATTGATGCGACTTGAGTTGAATCTGTTGGAAGAATGGCAAGATTTTGTTGTAATAAAAATAGCTGTCTACCAAAGAAGAATAGCTCAATACTACGATAATAAGGTCCGGCCTCAAAAATTTTGTGCCGGTGATTTAGTCATTAAACGAATCAACTCTGACAATTATTTTCCTAAGAATGGCGCATTAGGGTTGAACTGAGAAAGATCATATCGATTATAGAGATAAGATGACCTAGGGTCTATAAGTTGCAATATCCAGGCGGACAAAATGTTAAAAAGCCATGAAATGCCAAGCTATTAAAACTGTATTACCCTTGACAATTGTGTTTTATCCAAATAAAATCAGTGACATCGTGATTACTATTTGAGCACCTGTTTAGATCCTTATTAATTGTTTTATTATGCCATGATTATAAAATTGAGAATGACAATTCTTTCTAATAAAGTTATTTTTATGATACTACTTGAGTCCATTCGATTTCAATAATCACTTTATTGCAATAATAAAGTTGCTACTTCTCTTACTTTAGTAATTGGTTGTTTGGGACTACTTTAATCAACTTAGATTTAGTAATTATTATCTATTAACAACTCTACTGCAATCGACTCAGAATCGGCAATTGTTATTTACTTACATCTCTATGGTGATTGACTCAGATTCAGTAATTATTATCTATTTATAGCTCTACTATGATCGACTCAAATTAACAATTATCATCTACTTACAATTTTACTTTGATTGACTCAGATCAGTAATTATTATCTGCTTATTGCTCTACTGTGATTGACTCAAATCAGTAATTATTATCTGCTTATTGCTCTACTGTGATTGACTCAGATCAGTAATTATTATCTACTTACAATTTTACTTTTATTTATAATTATCATCTACTTACTATTCTACTTTGATCGACTCGAAATCAATAATTATTATCTGCTTATAACTTTACTATGATTAACTCGAATTGATAATTATCATCTACTTACAATTCTACTTTGATCAACTCAGACTCGATAATTATTATCTACTAATAACTTTACTATAATCGACTCAAAATCAGTAATTTTTATCTACTTACAACTCTACTTTATTCAAATCGAGATCAGAAATAATTATCTACTTGTCCTATATTTCTCTACCTTAAATGAGATCGATAATTTTATCTACACTATTTTATCTTTACGGTAAAGGCAGCATCTTAAAAGTTATAAAATAATCCTTTTGGGTCTCTACTATATCACTTTGGTGGAATTGTACTTCGCATAATTTCTGTCATGGCCGTCATTACTTCGACAAGGGTAAAGAAATTTCACCCTAAATCTTTCGTTTTATTAACACGAAATGATATGGATACTTAGCATATTATTTAGTAAATAATTCATCACCATTATAAGCTATACACCTCATTCGTAAAACAAATCAAGGTAAGGTATTGCTGAAAATCTTTCTTTGTATTGAACAAAATAACATTTACAGTCGTGTGAATAATATGTACATATAGTTCTATCGGTATTCAAAAGGTAAAGACATTATTACACAAAGAAGAAAGAAAAAATCTATGCTACTACGACTGCGGGTTTTCTTGTGACCTCTTATTTGAACCAGATAGATCGTTCGTCGTCTTGGTGTCGACATCAGAATGTGGGAGATCTAAAGAAGGAGTTTGCTATTCAAGTCTGGTAGAGATGGTACCCAGGGTGGAATGCAAGATAGGGGGAGTTTTAGCTGGCTCTTGATGTTGTAGTTTATTTCTCACAGTAATAGTATTCTCTAGTGATGGCTTGACCCCCACCTGAGGAGCTGCTTCATCAGAGTGCCTTTCGATACCTAATTTCATGAAAAGCCAGTCAAAATCCACCTCAGACAGGCATTTCTTCACCAATACAATAACATTTCTGAGCCTGAATAGTACTTTCTCCTCGTATTAATCTCGGGCTTGGTCATTGATAGAGTAAAGATTCGCTTGTAGTTTTCAGATAATGACCTTCGACTTTAGTAACTCTTGACCTTGAGAGTGCGCTTTTGCTTCTAGCCTCTCTATTTTTTCTCAGAAGACCCTAATGATGTTATCCTTGCTGCGAAGAAGGTCAACAGAGGTGCTGTTTATCCTCTACAGCAATTCTAGGTTGCTATTTAGCTGCAGAACCTTTCAATCCAAATTTTTCATCCTGGATTCTATAGTTGCTACCCTCTTTTCTAGATCCTCTTTGATCTTTACCCAGCTCTGATGATCCCTCTCCAGTTTTTTATTTAAATTGATGATCTCTTTCTTCAGTCACTTATTTTCTCAGCCTTAGACAGTCGTACCCTGGATATGCGACTTTATCTATTTCTGTTGTTGGGCGAGCACGTGGGCGACCTGCTGTTAGTGTTGTTGTCCTAAAACTATTCGTATTGTCGATTTTAAGCATATTGTATTAAGTTACCGTAGAATATGTATTATACATATTTATTAATAATGAAAGTGTTTCAATTCATATGTATATGCTACTTTTTCTATCCAATCATACTAGTAATAAAATATACATATGAATCGTCCAAGATAATTAAATTATCTAAATTATTTCCTACAAACGTAATATTAACTAGGCATTGATATTGCATAGTAGGCACACTGAATGTCTTGGGTGAATATTATGAGATGATATTAGTACGAGTGATATGATAGTCATATCATTAGGACATTAGTGTAGAATAATAGTTAGAGAACTATTATTTGAACGTGATCAAAGTATGGTGAATCACACGAATGTATGATGTCAATAATTTATTATTAAATTATAAGAGTGTGTTACCTACTCCTTAGATTTTAGACGGCATGATTGTCAATCGATATAGATGCACATAGTTCATATGGTATATAAATACGAACCTAATCACATCTTATACACAGAAATTGATTTGATCATGTGTTATTTATATCGAGTAGCAAATGACTATCAGAAGAAATCCATTGACTTAATATAGTAGATTTCGAGGTATCGTTGACTCAATCCAGATTTGAGTTTTCAGTTGGATATTAGTAAATGACTGAAAATAAAGTCTTTGGCTAAAATACAAATGTCATACGAAGAGTTCATAGTGACAAGTTCAATTCGTACTGACTGATTGTCTAAATAAAACTGAATTGGGAGTTTTGACATTCGTGAGCCCTGATTTAATTGGGATTAGATGAACGGAAGGAGATTATTCACACAAAACCTATAATTGGGCATAAGGTTCAATGAAAATTTTCTTCATTATGAGTTAGAGGCTATAGTACATTACTAGATGCCAACCATAATCGTTGAGAATTCAAATAGTTTAAAATGAGGTTAATGTGATTGATTTCAGCTTACAGCTAACATTGTAGTGAACATGAGAGGTCACAACATAAACCCTGAGATTATCCTTGCTATGAGAGAGAATGAATAATATCTGCAAGAGAGCTAGCACTCTTCAAAATATTATTTAGTTTCAATACATATTGAGGTCCTGTGTGGTAACTATAGAAGAGAAATGGTCGGCCTCAAACTCGAACTTTATTTTGAGAATAGGTACTAAATCAGTAGTGGACCCCTTTTTGCTCAAGCTCATAGGTGAATTTGGAGCTAGGTCGACCTTGATAATTTTTCAAGGTGACTAATCTGATGACCCAACTCAACAGCACTCACCAATACTCATCTTTTATATGCATACAATATGACGTCAAGACGTAAATAATACGAAGAACCAATGTTTTCTAAGGTCAATAAAAAATGTAAGCCTTGTGATTTTCTTCTCCCTACCTATCCTCACTGCCCCAACTACATGTTAGTTAGCGAGAATCCCGAATTTGGAGGCTTCCTAGTAGAGGCCAGCATTACAATCTCCTTCTATGTAAGTGATAAACCTGTCACGACACTGCTATAAAGAAATATGTAATAAAAGGGACAAGAAAGTAGTATCTTATCAATTAAACAGATAGTGAGATAATAGCATGAGAGGCTTTGTTGCTAACGGACACAGGCAGCACAGAAGTATAAGGCTTTAAAAAAGTACGAGAATGGCTTGGATGTGTCAAGAATACGAAAATAGAAAATGGAAGGCAACTAGAGTTATTTATATTCACCCAATCAATAACTAAGCGACACAATGTATGTAGATGATCGCTCTACGAGCAATCAAGAACGAGTCACATTGCATGGGTCTCGAGAGGGCACTTTAGAGCATCGTGCTAATTTAAAAATAGCCATCAATCTATTTACACGTGGTTATATCACGAGTTACGAGGAGATACTGTACTTCAATAAAGTCTTTTCATAAAACAGCGGGTAGGAATCGAAGTATCTATATTTAACGAAGACTGTTAACTGCTCAAAGCATCAAACCACTCATGACAAAAAATCGAATCGCCTCAGCAAGTCAAAGCTATTCAAATTTTTGCTCTCACTTCACAATAACAGAAATTTGGAAGGCTTATGTTGATGATTTTATTGACCCTGAATTTTTTGACCCCAGCTGTTGTTAAGCAGGCGATTTAATCTAACTTCGATCGCCTCAGTATCTCACCTTCATTTTGATTATTAAGACAACCTAATTTTTTTATTTTAAAAATAAGAGATTCGGATGAGATAAATAGGTACATTTTTCAAGGAATAGCTTAAGCATACCATTACGTTAAGGGGCGCCATGCCCTATAAGCTGCAGGTATTTATTGCTACCCCCGTTAGCCTAATATAAAGGAGTGATGAAAAGATCTGCCAGATGACCATACCTTACCCTATCTAATCAGGCTGCGTTCTTCGATGCTCGCATGTGTAAAGGCCTTATAAATGGTGAAATTACTATATATAAAGGGGATTCTTTGGATTATTTTCAACTTGGTGAGAGAGAGAGAGAGTTCAACTAGTAAAGATTAGCCCTCCCCTATAAATATTTTTCAAACCCAACATCCCGGGTCAGTAAATTACTCTAACACCTCTAATTTGTTTCTCTCTTTTAACTTATCCTTAGATGATCCACTGACTTGAGTGTCAGAGTTTATTTACTAGTAATTCGACTTCACTCCTAACCTTTTTTTTTTTTTTTTGTTTAAGGCAATCTCTCAAGAGTTTTTGTCTGAAGCTGAATACTGTTCTGCATGGTCTCCACAACAATCACAATAACAAAATTTGTATGGTGCACTGAATTTATTACCTGAAGAGAATTTTGGCATCAACAATCAACATTAGTATCAGTTTAATTACCAATCACAGTGCACCATATTGATCATCATGTTGCAGGAAGTATGCATATAATTTGTATATGATTTAGAGACTGTATATGAACACAGGAATGCCTTCAGCAGACAACCTACACCCGAGTCCTTGAAGAAGACTTGAAAATTAGATAATCATAAATATTTGAACAGGTTTGTTAGTTTAACCAATACATATATATAACCCTAATTACGTTAAAAAAGAGTCAAAAACAAATGAAAACTTAGACATGTATCTATATATAATCTCTCTGTCTCTGTGTGTGTGCGTCTGCGTCGATAGCTGCCAAAAGCAAGTAAGCATCTCTAATTTTGAGATCCACTTTGCTTGCTTCAGAATCATAAATAATATTGAAGCCAATTAAACTCCACCCCACTTGCTTATTATTTCGAAAACCATTCCTGATCACTATATATATACGGTGATTGTTTAACACGAATCTCTTTATATGGTTTGATTAACCTTTTAACCAAACTGTTTTAAGGATTTTAGTTAATCGTAACCTTATTTAAGCTATAGGGTTGAAGTACGTATAAGATACTGCCATTTTACTTTGGAACTATAGACAACAGTAAACCCTGAAAAGATTTTAGTGACAAAATATATAGAACACTGTAGTAGAGCTGATAAACCAAATATCTGAAATGAATAAAGTCAAAAAGATTATAAAGGCTCTCCCTTCTCTTAATTTACTTAACTTTTTTAATTATATCTATGTTAGAAACAATTTTAAGATTTGCAATGCAAAGGATTTTTGCAGTTACCACATTACATATAAATAAAAATTGAGATCTTAATTAAGTGCATTATGAAAATCTTAATAAAGGAAGGCAAGATCTTAAGTATTATTATTATCTAATTGATAAAAATAAAATTATTCAGAATATAAAATTACTTATATATTTTACCCAATATATTAAGTTGATGTAAATAAAAATAAATCCCTCGAAATAACTAGATGAAGTATTTTTTTTTAAATAATCTATATATAAGAGTATGAAATCTTTCATCAGATTATGAAACTTTTGAGTCAAAGTAAGACTATAAAATTAAGTTTATTGCATGTTTGCTCTTTAACTTATAACGTTTTATTGTGGGTATTAAATAGAATTCAAACTCCGATCCCTTAAGAGAACAATAATGCTTTCTAATTTATGTATAATTTTTTTTGACGTAATATAAATGGGGTTGTTTATGTTATTTAAGAAACTCTAGCGAATGTAAGTGAGATTACAAAACTGTAAGGGTGTTACTGATCTTTAGTTAATAAAATTATGAAGCAAAATAGGCAAAGATCCAAAACGACAAACGATGAACAGGTAGCAATTCCAAAGAAAGTGGGACCCATTCGATCTAGTTGACTTTTGACTGCCTAAGGTCTCAACAGCTTATACACGTTGCATCATACGAGCATTTTAGGTCCGCACTAATTTCAGTTTCAGTTTAGTTTAAAGCTATGAATGCTTGCTTACTGGCCCATGGAAATGGTTTTCTGTATTAAACTTTTAGTAATTAATTAATTAAAAAAAACTTAAATACATTTCCCTTTAAATTTACAGTAATAAAATATTTTTGTCACAATAAGTCACTCATTTACCAAGGACATGTTTGTAATTATAACTGCTATATTTGATATTTTTAATAAATTTTAAAATATTTATATTTGGGGACTGGTTATTCTTCTCCTCATTAACTGTGAATAAAAGATAGCAATATCCTAATTTCAAATATAACTCTTAAGATTTTCTTTTTCATCGAAGAACATCTTCATTTCATATCATTATGATTAATCAATGGATACGATCTAATACAACCTCACTTGGATAAAAACATATACAAAGGATGAAAAAATTGATTGCTTCATCCAGCAATAGAATCCACCATCAATTACAAGAACTCAAGAAGACATCAGATTTTAACAAAGAACTAAATGGGAAGTAAAAAAAGAGAATGCAGCGTCTCTTAGGAGATGTTTTGATAGAATCTTCATGAGGGCTTCCGGAATTTCCCATGTACCCACACCCTTCGCATGCTCTTCCCCATTCTGCGATTCACTGACTGAACACAGCAATATTCGAGTTCAACCTGTAGATACAGTTTATGTTCATTTATCTCAAGCAAAATTGACTTCAAAGAAATTTTAAGCCTTTCTTTGGTTTTAGGAAGTACATGGAATTAACACAATAATCAAGAGACAAAAGTAGAGAATGGCTATTCTAGACACAAATGATACCATATTTTATTCCATTCCAATTCTTGCCAATTATGCAGCAACAACAAAATAGCAGGAAATTTGTACCTCAGTGAAGCCCGCGTTAATAAAAAGGTTCCTGACTGTATCTATAGTGAAGAAATATGAACGGGTTCCATCTGCTCGCATGTATTCCCTGAACCCCACTCTTTGTTCCGGCTTAAAACGCAACATGGACATGTCATATAGGCCTGAGATTAGCAGACATGTTTCTTATTGAATGCCGGACAAATTAAGATTATATTCAAATAGCTAGGAAGGACTCAGATATAGAGATTTCAATAGCTTCCTCGCTTTAATATTTTACGCGAAAAGCAGAAATTAATTTTGTAGTGTAGTGGTTTATACCATAATCCCTAAAAAGGAGCAGGCCACCTGGCTTCAAGACAGAGTAGCACTCTGAGATAGCTGTTGGCATCCTTGGGAGGGGTATGGCTGAGAGTGTGAATATCTGATACATTATGTAACATGAAAACAATTTGATATCCATGTGATTATCTTCATAAACTTCACTTAATACGGTAGAATATAGAAATTCAAGGATCAAAAGTCACAGAAAAACCAGCTGGAGCACTACTAAGGACATTAGATCAAGAAAAGGCAGAAAATCTTCAGGCTTCTAATGAGTAATGACAGCCAATAGACTAAAGCTGTAAAAGCTAAAGTTATTTCTGGCAAAAAGTACATACCAATGTGATAAAATCCATGCCACCAATACAGCAGCCATTTGCTCTCAACAAGCATGTTCTATTTATCTCTTCAATATCTGGAGAATCAAACATAATTCCTTAGTTCATAACAAATATGAAGCCAAATATGAATAACATCAGGTATGAAAAGCCAGAAACAAATGCTTTAAGTTAGGAACCTGAAAAGCAATCATGCTGCTTTTGTGGAAAATTTTCCTGGCAAGAATTGCAAGTCAACCATTCCGGAAACCCCGTTGTACAGAAATCACAATAGAATGGATGGAAACGATTTTTTACTAGGTCGATGTCAGGGGCATCCACAAACTCTTTAGCCCTCTCAAGAATCTCAGAGCTACAGTCACAAGCATAGACAATGATATTCTCATTCCCACTACAAAAGAGAAAGAAAAGGTCGGTTGTGATGATATCACATTTCAAAAGCTCTAGCTTAGTGAAATATATTCCACCTAGAAAATGAAAATGTATTTTATCTTTTGTGATTCACTGGTATTGCAGTTATGCATATTGGTTACAACAAATTGGCAAAGTCAGCCAATAGCTCAAGTACTATAAAGATTATCAAAACCTCAAACATAGATTACCATGTTACAATTTACTTCCACATGATTTTCTGATTATCAACAATGTCTAAAATGCGGCATGAGATTGCAACTTCCACTGAACCATTTCTGTAGCATTCCCTATCACCAAGTCATGATACTTAATAAATATTATATCCAACTATGCTATCAGAGTATGACCACTTCAAAACATTATCACTAGCATCCTAAGCTACCAGATTTGGTTTCACATATGACAATTCCAAAGCTATGCAGTAAAATAAATGAAAATAAATATTTTCTTTAAAGTAAAGACCAATAAAGGAACAAACTTACATTCTTCTTTTAATGGAGATATCAAGGTGAAACTTCCTAGACATCAGGACTAATGAACTATTCTTGGCCATGAAAACAGTTGTCAAATTTCAACATTTTTGACATTGATCAGGTTATGCAAGGGCAAAATGTTTTACCGCCCAAAAAAACATCATGACATGCTCTTAAAAACCTCCATGCACTCAAATCTTCAGGATATAAAAATAATATGTAGGCAACCTCAGTGATCAAAGTAGGATTTGAAACAAATCCATCTTCATTTCAGGAATCATGTGTAAAATAGTTGGAAAAGATTAATGCTTACTGGTATTAAAGCTTAAGATGATTAATGCAGTCCAAAGGATTACTAGTAGAAAATATAAGACATCAACTAGGTGGCCAGAAAAGACAAAAGATAAGGAATATAAAGGAAGAAAACTTGTAAGATTACCGCAATATTGGAAGCGCAGTACTGCCACTACCACATCCCACTTCCAAAAGCTTAGAAGATTCCCCACAAGAAAGTAATTCTGGGAATTCCTTCAGCAAATACCGTCTCTCCTACATACATAGATGGAAATTCAGATAAAACAAGACAAAAAATTATAAAATAGAAGTTCTTATTCCCTGAAGTAATGAAGTAAAAGTACAAAGGCCAAAACCCAAAATCTAAGAAACCTTTCAGATGGAAGGGGCAACTCAGTAACATTTACAAAATAGAATACTACATTTAAGCTTATGAAATAAACTATTCACTTCCACAAATTTTAAAATATGAATTAAAAAATAGTTATGGTACAACATTTAAAGAAAAGCAAAACGTCTGCCAAAAAGTGGTTGCGACTTTAGAAATGATTTACCAAGACTTTTTGGAATTGAGGTGCAAGGCCTTTAAATGAATAATGACTGTGTAATGGAATCACGAGCTGTCAAGTAGGAGGAGACGAATGGTGAACTACATGCAATCCTTTGTGGAGAAATTTCATAAATCAATTCTTCAAATTTGATGAGTATCAAAGATAACGTCATTCTTCTCACAAATTGATTCTTTGGCCTACATCATATCGACTTCTAAGAAAACCCCATTAACACCTAATTCATGCAACTAAAAGCACAAATAAAATAATCATTAAACTTTAAAAATGGGTGAAATATGAACCTTGAAGAACTTGCCGGAGGAATGGCGGCTGTGAAACCTTTTCCACGCATCTGAATCTATTTCTTCTTGTGACGAATGAAATGGAAGTAAATGGTATTGGAGAGAAGGGTCATCTTCAATTTCTAGTTTCAAAGTTTCCCACTCGAAGTCCTTTGAGTGGTACTCCTCTGCTTCTGCCGCTGACATGCTCATTCTCCGCCTTCAGCGTCTTCGAAGGAATTCTTCGAGATTCTGACAGTAGTTATTGTTAAAGGCTGAAATCCTGTGGTTTTTGACGACCCAAGTTATTGTTTGCTGGGCTAGATAAAATTCAGTTTGACACAGTTTAAAAAAGCCCAGATAAAAATGACCATTTCATTTCGGATAACTTGGCCAATATGGTCCGCTGACATGAAATAAAAAAATATACTATTAATATATATTCATTTATTACTTTTTTTTCTTCAATCAATAGTGTTGTACACAATTTTACATCATTTTTTTGTTTTATATAAATAATTTAAAATAGCATGAAGTCTTGATATGCATCTTGCTTGCATAAAAATGGATTACAAGATACGATTCCTTAAATAGAGTGCATGAGAACTAGATTCTTATTACTTAGCGTCCCTTGAGGTTGTCTGATGGGTGTTTTTTCTTCTCCCCTGAAATGAGGGAGAAAGATGCAAATTGCTCCCTGGTGTTAAAAAATGAAAAGTTGGAATAAACTAGGATGCTGATATCAACAGTTGAAGTTCAGTTACTTGTAGGAAGTGGACCCCGATTTGCCTATAACGCAAGGAAAGTGTACATAGAAACAGAAATGCCTCTCTGCACAAAGTCTTTGGACAAACACACCATTTTGCAGTGGTTTTCGCAATAGAAATTTAGAAATTATCGAGCATAGAAGACTCAGTTTTCAACTCAAACGGCTAGTAATGAGATTGAAAGAGGAGACATTGACAAGGATGCTCAATTTGGACTATCAAGAATTCTTTTGCTCTCCGGGTAGAAAAAGTTGGCACCGCCACAAAACAACAAATACGGACTTTTTCTGTTAACTATAAGAGTTTTACACGACATTCATTAAATATAATTAGTGTTCTCTATCGATGAATGATAGCCAAGCATTTGCTTCTAAGCCACTGTACTCTTACAATAAAGGAAAATACAGTGATTACAAACATGTTTCAGTGTGATGTCTACGACAACAACGTCAGTCAACTTGGTTACTTCACCAAAATTACACGAATGTTCATGAGCTTCAAGCTCATAAAGAAACTGTATGATAAAATCCGTCTCCAGTATAACCTGAAATAGCCAAAAGCAGCTCTTAAAACAATAAATTATACAATATATTTTTGTGCTAGACTTTTCCAATATGATAAGCCTTTGGAAACACGTCGACCAGGAGATTAAAAATATTCATGGTTTTATAATTTTGAATCAGCAAATTCCTTTTACTATTAGGCGGACATTTGAATAAGTTCACATCATGTTATAATCCTTTCTATGAAATTCTAGCAACGCAGACAACATAACCATATGGTTTAGCAAAATTCAGGCAGCTACAATTTTCTATAACGGATAAGTTGAATGCTATGTCTCACATCTCCGTGCTTGAAACTTGTAGGATTTGGTGAATGATGACCATCAAAGGCTTCTAAACTATGCAAGGGTATAATGTGTTTAAACTTCCCTTTTTCCAAAAAAGTGTTTAAACTTCCCTTTCACTTCCTTTCACCAGCTTGTTGTAAAACTCTTAGAAGTTCATCAGCCATCCCTTGTAAGAGAACAGGTTTTCGTATCAATCCATTCATTCCCATCTGCAGGCATCTCTCCCATACATTTTCCTCGGCACTTGCTGTCAGGGCTACAATCAATGGCGAATTATGGCTGCGGAACTTGCGAATTCTCATTGCAACTTCGAATCCATCCATTTCAGGCATGTGAAGGTCCAATACAACGACTCTGAAAGAATTTTCGGATACACTAAGTGCACTAAGGCATTCAAACCCAGACGAAACAGCAACTACTTCACAACCTAACTTCTCAAGCAGCTTCTTGGTCACAGTCCGATTCACATCATCATCATCAGTTAGAATTACCCGAAGCCCTCTCAACCGGGAGTTGGAATTTGGTTCCTCTAACAAACTTCCAGGTGCAAATATGGTCCTTCCAAATGATGGTCGGATTTGAAACCTAAGAACAAGTGTCATCCTTTGTGCAAGACCCAGAGAATTTGGGGATATCCATATGTTACCTTGCATCATCTGCATATACATAAATTTTCAATAAATAAGTCAGGTATCAGTCAAAACTACTAGCATCCTAACAGGCACATAATATTATCTTAATCAAATATTCATACATATATATATCTTTGATAATCTTTTACTAGTTAAATTATAAAAGAGAAGAAAATTGGTCAAAGTGCTTAATATAGGTCAGGTTAAAAACATATCAGCACAACAATATTAAGTAATCAAGTCATTTTGAGTTAGATAAGTCAAATTGAACTCAGCCTAGCTTTCTTCATGCAAAAGACTAGAAATTGCCATTTGCAGTGTATCAAAGGCATATTTCAGTAATGAGACTACCATCCGCATAAACTTGATAATTTCTAACGCAAAGACGTCAATTGGACTAAACAAAAGTCATAGACAAGCATTTTGCAGACTCACCTGCACGAGTTTTTTGCACATGCTGAAACCGAGGCCCTCCTTAATCTCATTGCTACTGTGCCTCCAAACATGTTTCAAGATCAATCCATATGACAGAGAATTAGCCTCCCTAATCTCAATTTCAAACTTTATATATACATAGTCATCTGGCTTACTTGACCTCCATGGTACCAGCATTTTATCATTCTTATCCTCGCTACTACTATCCAAGGAAACCTGAAAGAAAACAGTTCCCTCTCCATCATAGGTGTTTAATAGATAACCTACCATATGCAAAATCACTTGAAAGGTCCTTTTCTCATCACCTACAACCTGATCAGGCAAACAGCTCTGAACATCTAATCCAAAACCAAATCCTTTGTAAACAGACAAGCACCTAGCAAGACAAGAAGCTTCCTTTAGCATGGAATGCAGCCGAAATGGCCCCATCTCCAATGGGAATCTTCCATCATCTTTTGCAGGAATCTCCATTGCATCATTAACCAGAGTTGAGAGGACGTTGCTGGTTTTCACCAAGGTATCAATAATAATCTTCTGCTCAAAGTTCATATTCTCATCATGAAACATTGAAAGCAGGCCCAAAATTGTGTACATTGGTCTTCTCATCCCATGACTCATAACCTTCTGAAATGAGTTTCTCGCCTGACTGGCCATCAATGCATTTTTCTTTTCCTGTTGCAACACACGATTTTGTTCACCTAGTTTCTCCCTCATTAGCTGAGATTCTTCAAGAACTGCAGCGTGGGAAAGAGCCACAGCTACCTGATCAGCAACCACTTCCACTATTTCCATTTCCTCAAAGGTCCAAACCCTGGAATTTGCATTTGGAAGTACCAAAACAAGTATAGCATAACATGTATTAATCAATTCTGGCGTTCCCCCTTTGAAGTTTGAAACGTGAAGCATTGGCATCCGAATTGCAGCCACTGCACCAATATCATCTGATCCACCACCAGTTGCAACACCAAGTGCTGAATCTGGCCTCAAATTCCTCACTCCTCTGCTCTCTATTATCTCTAACACATCAGGGTCATCACTTGGGATGGAAAGGGGACAATTATTTGAAGAATTTGCTCGCAACTCATGAGTGAGGTTCATCCCAGTTCTTTTCTCATTTGGCATCCAAACCGCACAATTATGTAAATCCAAAGTCTTCGAAAGCTCGACCAACGTGGTGTATAATATCGTGTGCTTATCGAGCGACTTCCTAATTTGCCGAGTTAGCATCCGAACATGCCAACTTGCTTCCTTCTGCTTCTTCATCATTCCAACTTCTTGGTCTAATTCCAGCACGTTTTGCTTCAGAAACAATTCCCTCACTTTCCATTTCAGGAGGAGAGGGATTAAAGTTAAAAGTGTTATAGCAGTTGCACACGAGACAAGAGCCGTTAGGAATTTGAAAATAGTGAGGGATAACATTAACTGGAATGAGTGAGGACCATAATAGGTCCACCCATTGAGCAAATGGGTCATTCCACAGAGTACTATAAACGCTATAAACTGAAGAAGGACCCATTTGAATGGTACATTAGAGCAACTAACAAAGTACAGAAGCTCGAGGGGTATTGAAAAATAAGCTATTGCTATGAAGAAATCACTCACTTTTTGGCATTCAAGAATGCTTTGGACGCTCCAAAAACCTTCATCATCACAGTTGCAAGTTGGATACTCGTGATTATTAGCAGAAACAAATATAAGAAGATAAAAAAGCAAGAATCCAAGGGTTAATGCTCTTAACATTGCACCCAAGTCGCTTATTGTCTAATCCATTTAGAGAAACAACAAAAGAAAACCAAGAAAAAGAAGACCACTATAACTATAGCCCTGAAACCCCAAATTAGTTATAATGAACTTCGAAAAAGCTATACAAAATAAATTCTACTTGATTAGATCATGTAAGAAAACAAATAACAAGATCTTGCAACAATCCAAGATCTAATAGACCATGACTAGATTTCATGATCTAACACGCACAACTACATAGAACTCCATAAAATCGATTCGGTTTCCACTAAATCGAAATTGCTTTAGCATTTCTTCTTTAATTCGTTATTTCTTACTATTTCTGTAGCTTGTATAACCAAACAAGAAAATCAAATATTAAAACAAATTGGATGATTTCTTGAGGTCTATGATATAGAAGAGAAATCAGGAATCAAGCCTGCACACCAAAAGCATTCAGAAGACTTAGATATCGAAAAGTGTAAATTAGAAGAACCCACCTCGAGCTTCTCGTACAAAGAATTCACTGTATGTCAAGTGTCAATATCAATCAACACAAGATAAATAACTTTTTAAGCAGAATTTTCTTTAAAACAAAAAAAAAAAAACAGCAACAGTTCAGCTACAAGAACAAAACGTACCAGAAGAAGAAGAGCAAAGATGAGGGAAAACAAAACATACGTATATAAAAAATAAAAATAAAACCAACTCTCTCTCTCTAACGTCAAGGAAAATGTCGAGTTAGAAAGGGAAAGCTGAAAGTAAAACGTAAGAAAAAGCACTTGTTGGAAAGTAGTATGAAAGCTAACAAGTCTCTCTGGAGTTCCTATAAGCTGAGAGGAAATATGAATAATTACAAAATTAAAATTAAAATAAATAGATTTTAAAGTGAGGGACCCGCAATTCTAGGTGAAGAGCACCTAGACAACCTTCTTGAGATATTTTTAATAAATAATAAGAAAATAACATTGGAATTTTCATTTTTTCATATTTTCACAAACAAGAAAGTCTGTGTGTCCTATTGAAATAACCGAAATACCCTTACAAGTTAACAAGTCACTTTGAAAGAGAATTTGGTCATCTCAGATAGGAATTTGGGAATGATATATAAACTGACAAATTATATTCAAATTGGTGATAATATAAAATTCAAGGATCCGGATGTTATATTCTACCTTTCGTAATCTATATGTATAATTTGGAGTGGCTGACTTGGAAATATTGGACCGTCACATTCAAAGCATGGGCACGGCTGTTATGGTTGACTGGTTAAGAATAGAAGTGGCGCGGGATGAGAGATGGATTTTGTTTCATGAATAGCTACTCTAATAGATTATTGACAAATAAATTAAAGTTTTGATCTTCCAATTCATTTTCATTGAAAGTTGTATGATTATAATTTTAGAAAGCCTATGTCAACTTGTTAATTATATAATTAAATACATAACATGATTGGTTTTAGTAATTAATTAAAAATTAGAACCCGCTAATACGAATGGGTGCATGATTAAGTCACCAATTATAGATGTTAGAAACTTTTAGATCATACTACTTTTGAAATAAATAACAAGTAATTTGAAAATTAGAACAAAGTTTGACTCAATTAAGAGTCGTAGAAAAATAAATGTACAATAAAATGATACACTATAAAATTAAACATGTGCAATAAGCATTTCAAACAATGTCGATTATTGTACAGCTTTGCTGCAAATATATACTGAGAATTGTTTGCGTTCAAAAGTGTAGACACCCCTATGACGAATGCTACCAATACCATGCATTGTTTAATCATGATTCCCCCGTTCAGCAGCACTTTCATTCATCATTGTAATCTACCAACAAATACTATTCAATTCAATGTATCAGAAGCCAAGACGGCATGAGGTCAGAAGTGCTTTCAAAAACAGCTCAATTAAAAAGCAATGATCTTCTACTATTTGGTGGATGAGAAACATAACTTCAAAAACAAAATGCAAATTCACCTGTAGTCTTCCAAACTGCAACATTACTGTAAACTCATCTACTGTTAACATACATGAATTAGCCAAACACTGCAGTATGCCAATGCAGAATTTAAATAATAGGAAGCGTGAGTAGTAATTTTGTTGTCATCGTTCTATACCTTATGGGTTAAGCTTTAAACAGCGTGAGCTTACAAAAAGATTAAGGAGTGCCATCAATCTGTACAGATATATTATCACATGCCAGACAGTGTACAAGGAGTTGCACATCTAGTTTTGATCTTGCCGAAGAACCTATGAATCAAACCTCTCTCTCAAAAACAATCTCTAACCTGCCATTTGGTCATAATCTCCATTTTCTGGAGATTAATTTCCTCCATGACCTATTCTTCCAGCAAAACAAAAATTTCCATTTCAGTTTTTCCTACCCTTCACCAACCCACGCAAACAGACACACGGGAAAACATACCTGTCAAGTCATATTTAGCAGAAGTTCTGGAACCTAGGCCACCTCTCCATTCTGTGGCTTGTATAGACAACATATGCATACCAGATGGCTGAATCAGAAAATGACCTCCAATGGTTTGAAGATCATCGTTTGCCCTGAAAGGATTTCCCCCATACGATTAGACTGGTGAGCGGAAGCCAAATGATGCTCCAGCAACTGGAGATCCCAACTTAATGCCAGAAGAATCACCTTTGAAATCCGCACTAACATCCTTCTTGGTGTCAATCTGAAAGCTACCAACAATTACCTGTAGATGCAATAAATGAGGAACTGACTATTTAACTAGCTAAATAACCAAAATGCCTCTCTGAGCATTTTACACATCACCTGAACTGGGCCAGCAGCCTTTAGGGGTCCACCAACTCCTCCTCCAATGCTCTGGCCATCCGCACAAGGTAGACATACACTCAGTCCACTTGTCCCTCCTCCCAAGCTCAGTGTGTACATGAGATCCAGATAATGATCCCAAACCGACCCTAGTATCAGAGGTTGAAGGAAACAATCAGATTTTAACAGAATCAAATACGTATTACACTTCAATTTGGTAGTTTTTTCAACTTAAATCAGAAGAAAGTGACAGTCTTTGTGCAAATATCTTGGCCTAGTTATACACTTTCAGAGGCCTAGAATATAAAATAATCTCAATTTTCATAGAGCTTGAGATAATTCTGCTACGTTAGTACTATGTGACCCTAATTGTTTTTTAGTGTTCTCCCTGATGCAATAAGGAGAATCAGTTGAAGAATCTTTCACTTGGTAGGACAAACATGGTTTTTAAACTACACTGTCATGACCAAATGAATTGCTTATCACAACTAATTGGGGAAGATAGGGAACCTACAACAAATTTTTGTACTTCTGTCTGTATTACCAGATCATAGGCCCTTATTGAGCATCTAATTCTAATGCCAGCGAACTGGAATTTATATACTAAGAGAATAATCATGCTAGTTAATAGACCCATAATGATTTACCATGATGACAAAGATATCAAGAACTTTGCATTCTTGGCGTTTGATTTCTACTTCCTCTTTAAAGTTTGTTGATGGCTTAAATCAATAATACTTGCCTTTTTTCCTTTTTTCCGTTAGTTTCTCTTCTTTTTTTCCCTGGAGTGCTTCTCTTGTACATTTCCCATCAATCATATAACACTTCTTGAATGTTTAGTAATCAGTCATAATATCCAGACATTTTGTGTTTATTGCTCCTTACAAGTAGTGCGAGTAAAAGTGTTGACTAGCCGCAACACTGTTTTTAAACTGTTTTTTTTTTTTCTGCAACACTGTTACATGCATTAAAATAATTGATCTGGTCAGATTCAATTTTTGAAATATAGCCATTGATATTCAGACACTGGTTATTTTTTCTGCAAAAATAAAATGGCTACATTTTAAAAGCCGAATTTTACAAGATTAATTACTTTAAGACATATAACAGTGTGCATTTTTCCACGGTCAACCAAAAACCCTGATAACTTTTTTTTCACTTAATCTTCAGCAGAGTATAAAAGATTGGGGTTATAATTGGGTTCAACATCTGTATTAAAACCTATAAATGCCCTTCAAAATGATATCGAATAAAACAAATGATACATGCACCAATCAAATGATATTATTTTCAAATTACAGATTAATATTATTATATTATTATTTAAAGTAAAGTTTTTTTTTCTTTTTATAATTGTATTTACATGTAAGAATCCAGTGGTAGTTGACATGTGCTTGTGTCATACCTTCCCCCTGAAGGGGCATAAAATTTGTTATAAAAAGGAACTACAGACTACCAGCTAGTTTTTATCTTCTCTCTTCCATTTTTTTCCTACAAAATTAATTATTCCTTACTGCACTATTTTCACACCATATTATCACCAATTATTTCATTTTATTATCATTCCCAGCCTTGCAGCCAAAACCATATTAGGAAGGACAAATGATAGCAGGCTTAAAACCAAAATAAATTGGAAGATTTGTGATATTAGTTGGCTGAATTGGTAAAATCTTTTGGGGGCTGCTCACATAATGGTTCGGAAAGGTATAATTTCATTTATATAATATTTAAAAATGGAAAAGGAAAAAGAATAATTTCAATGAGTAAATTTCAGCATAACCCCATCATTTTTTGACAAACCCAAATCCCCCCAAGTTATTTGTAATTCTACACTCCAATCCTACACTGCCGTTACTCTCTTCTGTTAACATTAGCTTATACAAGGGTTATAGAGTATCAAATTGGTAAAAGAAAATTCTTTAATTTTTTACATTTTAAAATTAAATATAAAATAAAATACTATTTTTATTTTCTCTCTCTTTCATTTGTTTCTTTTACCCTATTTTGTTTCTAGCTTCATCTTTAACATCTAATCCTCAAATTACAAGTCCTCAAACTGCAAATCAAATTTAAATAAAGCAAATCATATCCATAAACATACAATAAATCAAACCCATGTAGCAAGGGAGAGAAGTATCACCTAGAGAGGGTAGGATGATGGTGCGAGTGGACCTGACACCACCCTGCTAAGACTGCAAGCGGCCCTTGTGTGCAACCACACACTGCTTGTGCAAGGGCCTTTCCCAGAACACACACTCCATTTTAACCGTGGCCTGAAAATTAACTAAGGTGGAAGAGAAAGGAGAGAAAAAAAGGAGAGAGGAAAGAAATGAAAAAAGAATAATTTACTTTTTACTTATGGTATTTTTGCCATTTTATATTGCTTGAACATGGGTTGTCCTTTTACAGCTTTATTTAATTGGGGAGGAGGGGGATGTTGTGTGTGTGCTAGTTTAGACTCATAGAAAACAGCTTGAGGTTGTCAAAAATAATGGTATGCTGAAATTTATCCTCATCCAATTCAATGCTTATTCTTTCAGACAGCAAAATATTTTGCACAGAAAATTACCCAACCATTAATTATACAGCTGCAAAACAGAAAAAGGGCATAAAAAATTACCTCATACATGATGTTGCCGGCTGCCAGAGAGATGCAATAGAGATTGAACTAGATGCAGACAGAATACATATCTCACGCTTATTTTGTTGCATGAACAGCATAATCTTCTGTGCGACATTCTATTCAGTCCATCCCTTTATCATGTCAGGAAGGAGATAGATAAGCAAAAGCAAGAGCTTTTTCATTTTACACAACCAATATTGGGATCTTAGCTTGCCAACAAGATAATCAAAGATCACCAAATGTAAGGAATCAATCTAAAAACTCAAAAAGAAAAGAAAAGATCACTTGTTCTGCGGGTTATGGTACTTGTCCCCCTCTAAGTCCCCCGTCAGGAGGAGATAGATATTTTCTTAGAGAAAAGAAAGGACTTTTACCTGTGAAGGTACGCATCCACTTTCCTTCCTTTCAATCTCATACAGTCCAATACAACTTGTCCCATAAACCAATCCAAAATTCACATCAATTCTTGTGAAAACGGTTCTAATAACCCCCAGGAGTTGAATCAGAGCTGAATTGAGCCCTCAGTAAGACCTGAGCTCATTTGATCTGCTGGAAGGGGAGGCTAATGAAGGAACACCATTAGGCCACCTGGCGATTTTTCTTTTTAATTCTTTTGTCCCATAGTTTAACATTTGATTGGTATTACAGTATTATACAGCATCTTAATTAATATGTATGATATTGGTATGGTACAATAATTTTTTAGATTTACATAAAAAGGCAGCATCATGAATCATTCAGATATAATAAATATAATTACACAATTTTAATAACAAAAATAGGAGCAAAAACATTTTTTTTTTCTAACAGAGAGGAAGCACTCCACATAAACTGCATGTGCATAAGATTTAATCATAATCATGAGCAAAGGCACATGCATTAATATTTCCAACCAAGCATAGTTCCCTTGTGTCTCAACATCTAAAGCGAGAATTTAGAAATTTTCAAGGCAAAATGCAGCATACCTCACAATTAGCTACACTAATGACATGAGGAAAACCTTGTCCTGAATTGCCTGCATCCAGAAATTGAAAGAAGGAACACCGATAAATTTCAACGCAATTCACTCAATAGAAAATAAAAGCTCCCTCTTTGAACCAAATAACATATAACCTAAAGGGAAAAAAGGAGTTGACAGAGAGAACAAAGGAAAATATCACTTGCAAACTGATATAATACACAGTTGATTGTTAAAAAAGAAAACAAAAAATATTCTCAGAATAGAAACAAGCAATATCACATTCATAAAATATATGTATGTAGTCAAACATCCATAAGAAGAGGACCCTGAATTACTTTCTCTTCTTATTGTTTTTCTAAAATAAAGGTGATTGACCGGCCGTGTAGAACCGACTTCACTGTTTACTAAAACTTTTCCAGCTCAATAGTTTAATCTTGAAATGATTGGCACCAAAAGCCACAAAAGGTCAATATTGCAAACTTGTAATGACATTTTTAAAACATTACTCAACTAGCATTATAACTCACAGCCAGAAATATTTATATTCACAACTAAAACATCACAGCACTGAAGGCTAATTAATATCAATATCTTACTTGGCACGTTCTCAACCAGCACAATGGCTCACTAGAGATATAAACAGTCATAAGTATAACATCCTTGGTCAATCTAAGAAGAAAGATTCTTTAACTTTCTAAATTAGTGCTGAGGGTTCCTTGCAAATAAATATCAGCAATTGCAAAACCAGAAAAGCCACAATTCTACCTATGACACAAAAACAAGAAGTATTATTAAATTTTCCCAATTTTGACTTATTTGTTAAATAGTTTGTCACAACAAGAAGGGTTTCACAAACTCCTTGATGCATAAAACAATCAAGCGCAGTACTAGCATTCACCAACACTACCTAGAAAAGCCTTCTACAGCATAAGGATACAAGAAGGAATTAGTACAACCAACACAAAAAGTTAAGTTATAATGTAACCTTTTGTTTTCTCTTTTATAAGCAAATATCACTTGACCTTTCTATGCTCACCGAGTTCTAAACTGGGGACAACAGCAGGAATGTCCGGTTAAAAACTATAAATTCAATAAAATTGAAAAATTGAAAAAAAAAAATGGTTATATAGAGACAGCCGCACATTATTCAAAAAAAATAAGAAAACACTGACTGTAACACAAGCTACCACCCATAAATTTGAGCACATTCCCACCAAAAGCACAAAAATGAAAACTCTTTCAGGAAAACCTCTAAAGCAAACAATTGATACTCCTTTAGTTAAATGCTGCATAACTTTCAATCATCGCATAATAACAAAACGATTCAATGCTAGAAAACCCTCAAAAATGATACAAGTTCAACAAAGTCCTAAAAAAGTTTGCAGATATCCCTCGTAATTCACCAAAATGATATATAACCAACTAAAAAACAAAACTTTCTTTCATATTCACCCACCAAAACCACCGAGCTGAGACTTCTTCGAAGCCCCCGATTAAGAGGAGCCCCAACCACCAGCTTCTCCTTCGAATTGGAAGAAGACGCTGTTTTTTTGCCATCCAAAACCTGTTCAGGTGTTCCATACTTTCTAGGCCGTCCTCTCTTCCTCTTCGCCAGCTCCAGAGTCGAGGTCACGGAGGAGGGTGGCGTCCCCCACCATTCTCGTTGTTGTGTTAGGGAAGCAGTCCATTGGTCGTCCAAGGAGCGCTCGTTGCGACTATTGTGGGCGTGGCTGTGGGGGCGGGGAGATGGAAGTAGGAATTGAGTTGTGGTCGTTGGCGGGTGTTGTTGGCTTACATATTTTTTTAGAAAGAGAAAGTGAACGAGAGATTTTTTTTCAAATTTAATTTTATTATTTTTATTTCAGAAAACTGTTTTTGTTTTGCATTTGATTTTTATTTTGTTTTTCAAAAGGATCGGCAATCGTCAGACGTTGGATTGCGGTTTGACCGTCTTATTTGACTATTTATTGGCACTTGGATAAATTTATTATTTAGAAGTGGGTAAAATTTTTTATATAAATTAATATAATTATTAATAATAAATATTAAAATAATTAATAATAATTTATAAAAAAATTACATTTCTATTATTATTATTATTTATAAAACTATTTGAGAATTATTTTTTCTTTGATTTCTTTTTTAAATTCAATAATTTAATAATCTCTTAAAAAATTAATTTGATAAAAAAATAAAACATAAAAGTTTTTTTGTTAATATTAAATATTAATAATAATAGTTAGGAGTTATTATAAATAAATTTAAGAATTATAAAATTTTAATATTTAACAAATATATCATCTTACTTATCATAAAATTTGAGATTGGTTGATGCAATTGTGTTATATCATATAAAATAAGGTGCATAGTTATTTTGATTAAATAAAAATTGAAAAGAAAAAAAATACATATAGCTTACGTTACGTGGATAAAACTAAAAGTGAACAATTTCTTATCTCTAGTATAAATTTGTAAACGAAAACTGCTAGGCTTTGGAACATAAAATATGTAATATATATAACGAAAGCTTTTGGGGTTTGAAAGAGGAAACGTACTGTTTTCAAACAAGAAAGGATTCCCTCTTCCTTTTCTTGTTCATACCAGAAAGGACTATAACTATTTCCCCTTTCAGTGGTGATGGAACGTCTCCACCAAGAAAACAAGAATGTTATTGGAATTTAGCAAGGTTTGGGATTCTAACATCAATTTTTTTTTTTTTAATTCCTGAAACGATCGGAAGACTTCTGCATTTTGAGTGTATCTTTTGCTGTCCTGTGATTGTATGTGAAGGTAATGATAACAAGGAGATGGTGGTGCAACTTCATGTTCATGAAGGCGATTTTTCTTTGTTAGGTTCTGGGAATGGGTATTCGAGCGGGCTCCACCGTACGCCTCTTTCATACTTTGGCTGTGGCAATGAATGGTTTCTTGTGATCTGCGGATTAAAAATTATTAAAACATGTTTAAACATTTTAGAATCATACCTGTCATATAAAGATGGATTATGTATATTTTTTTAAATTTTTTTATAAAATTAAATAATTTAATTAATTAAGACAATAAATTTATTTTATAAATTTTTTTAAAATATAATAAATAATCTCTTATTTATTTTCAAAATTTACGCAGTCAATTAGTTACCAATTATTTCAAAAAGTAGTTATGAAAAATTAATTTATAAAAAATTTCATCAAGATTTTTTTTTTGTTGTTTTTTATTTTTAAAAAATAATCAAACATTCGTAAAAAAGAGAAGATTCTATGAAAAAACATTTTCCTATTCTTTCTTCTCTTTTTCTCTCTTTCTTTTCTTTTTTTTTCTCTTGAAAAAAGTTTGAAAAAACTTTGTTTTCTTACTTTCTTTGTTTCCACCGTAGCCTTAGGTTGAAAAAGATGATTTATTTCAAATCAATTTAATTTCATCTAAATGATTTTCGCGTGTAAAGCACTTTTAAGTAACATAATTAATTAATTTTAATTTAATAAATAAACAAAAATAATAAAAAAGTAAACTTTACACGTGACATTATACAATAGACTAAAATTTAAAAAGTTATTAAATTTTCATTAATTATTATTAATAAATAATTAAAATACATAGTATAATTAATTAATTAATAATATATATTAATCAAATTAATATATATATTTGTATATTAATTAATTAATTAATAAAAAAAAGAGATACTAAAGTATATGTACATATATCATAATAATTATAATATAAATATATATATATTAATATAATTATCAAAATTTGACGAATTCAAATTTTGATTTAAATATACATGCATCAAATATACATATATTTAAATATATTTATATATTTAATTAATTTTTTTTAATTCTTTAATCAAATTAAAGAATTAATTTTAACCATATATTTGGTTAATAAAAATTTAAGAAAAATTTGACATTTGACAAAATCATATTATGCCATTTGTCATTTAAGAATTCAATTTAATTAAATAATAATTATTTAATTAATAATAAATAAACATATTTATTTATTAAATTCTTGATATATAAATATATTTTCTAGATTTTCATATATCAATAAATCATATTTATGATATTTTAAATCATCGGAACATTTCTCGAACGTACAGGTGCTAGCGCGTCTTTGTCTAAAAATTTATTATTTATTTTAAAGAATGAATAATATAATCTAATCATTATATTTAATCATATTTATTTTCATTAATACGAAAATATTATAACCATTGACAACTAATATTAGCTATTTTGTGTGACCTCTGAGTTCACCGTGAGCTAAACATAAATATATATAAACATTTCGTATCACTTCGATACAACACAAAATACTCGAAATTCTTAATGATTATGAGTAACCTCAAGTAAGATATCATGACTCCTAGACACGATAAATGAAGATTTCAAATCAGCCCATATAATCATACGTTCATGTAGTAAAGTTCCTTTGTTGTCAACTCTCGATTGAGTGCAGACCATGAAATTGTCAAACTTATAACTCAATCATAGATCAAAGACTCTATCATATACAGGATCCGCTATTTGCAAAACTCATTTTCGAATATGCATACTCCAGTCAAAGTTTTTAATTTCCGTGTATGACACCTCTATCTAGAATCTCAAGCTCAAATATCTGAGTCAGCAAATTTCATCTTGATCATCACTTGTCCTCATATAATAAGAACGCATTACCAGCAAACTTCTTTCACTAGGCGTGGTTAGCCCGATGTAATATACATAAGTGAACAATATGCTTTAGTGTAAAGAATAGCTGTGATATCTCAGGTCTAAAGACTAATGGTACATTAGTACAGTTATGCGATGCATCATTGACTGTGGATAATTACCCATATAATTTATCGCGTTTAGTCAAGTTCAGTAATACGTTCATCAACGTAATACTTATATTTATACTCTTGTGATATGAGATACATCACTCAACTATTAGTATCGAATACTAATCATTGACAACAACAAAATAAGCCAACTATGCAATATTATAGTCCCTAATGATATCACCTCAACTGAAAACTAATTCGGATATATTTAAATTATAAACTCTATACTTATATTTACAACTCATTGCAGATAGAGTCTTGACACGTAATATATCACAAGATTTTATTTTATATTAATAATCAAAATATAAAAAAAATAGTAGTTGTATAAATAAAAAATAATATAAATAAAATATAATTTTATTAATTATAAACAAATTTATAACTAATTATAAATTTATATATATAATAAAATAATACCTTAAACAATATAACACGATTAATTTTAGAAGATATCTCGTCGCAAATTACTTATTTCTCAACCACTTTTGAATTTTTGTAATCCTCCGTTTATGTTTATTACAGTCTTTGATGAGTTTCTTTGACAGACTCTTGACGGGGTCTGCATTTCCTTAGCTCTGGTACTACGCTACTGTTCTTTGTTTTGCAAAATATTATCTCAAAGACCCGAGAGAAAGATCAGGCCCTGCAGCATCAGCTATTGTGGTAAGCAGATTATAAACCAAATCCACAATCGGAATTCCCATTCTTGATCTTGGCAGTGGATGTACTATAATCCTGTAAATGATAACCTTGGTTTTCTTAAATTTTTCTTTCAGGCTTTAATTTGCTCGGTTGCCGTCCTCATTTTCCTTCTTGCTGTGTTCTGTTAGCAGACCATGATTTTGTAAATTTTCCTGCAGAGAAAGTGTTTCCTCAACTATGAATGGATGGTTGCTCAGCGGATTATGGTGGTAAACAAGAGCTCCTATGAAATTATGAATTAAAATTGAGTGGAATATAATCCTTTCTGAGGCAACATTTTCAACAATTTTCACCAGATATCAAGTCAATTTGCCATTTTATAAGATACAACTTGAGTTGTTGCTACAAGCACAAGCATGCTTGTAACAAAAACTGTGTTTTTACTACTTTTCCTGTATTTAGCACGGTGCAAATTTACCAAAGTATAATAGTAAATAATATTCCAGTGTAAAATCAACAAATGATACATCTAAATTTTCCAAAAAAAATTTAAAATAACAATATACATTCAGAAGTTTTAATGCATAATCTTTGCTGAGTACAACACTTGCGTCACAACAGTTCCTCCCTAATAGTACAATATTCTCATTGAAATCAATTTTTTATAACATAATAGCAGATGAGTTCTTAAGCAGGACTGTCAGAGCTCATCCTTTGGGCCTCATTATCATTATTCTCTTCTGAAGATGCCGTTTTCTGAGAATTCTTTAGATCCTCTAACTGCAACACAATATTGTCAGGCAACTGAATCGATTTGTGTTCGTTTTCAAGCATCAGAAATAATAAATTAAAGTGATATGTACAAAGACAACTATAGTTCTAGTAAATACAGAAATGTTATCAGGATGAGTAGCTGCAACTGAACTAATCCTATAAGGGCACTAGAAACTTTCCCATTATGACAGTCAGGTTTTCCAAAAATTTGCATGTTTTAGGTTTTCGGCTAAGGGTAGATAAAATGTTCATTTAACATTAAGCATATATGGAAAGAAAAAAATATTAGAAGAAGCAGAAGAAGTTTCCTTTTGTCTTTAGAATCATTCAAGTTAGTTAATTCCAAGTAAATTATTACTTATGAAATCATCTAGTACTATTCAGGACAATGAAGGAAATAAATTAAAAGGATAAAACTAGATTGGTAAGATGAGATGATATCTGTCTCCTGTGGCAACTATCCAGCTTTAGTTGAGAATTTGAGACCTAATCCAGTGATAGAAAGTTTTTCCATAACAACTAGAACTTGTCATTTCAGATTTTCTGCAAGAACAACTACACAAAAGACATGGAAGAGCCAGTAGGAACCCACTCCGTGAATTGTTTTAGTAATATAATTAACAAATATATGGCGAATATAGAGCAAGTTTTTTGTAATTAGGGAGTCCAAAAGTAAGAGTGCTAGTGCGGGGGTGACAAATACATAATTATTCCTCAGTGATCATCAGAGAGGTGGAAAGATCTCTCAAGTTCATGACCGAGAAGGAAAAATAAAAACCAAGGCCTTTAATAGGACAAAATTCCTTTTCTGACAGGAAAGGGATGATGTGTTCAACCCAGCTAAAGCACGATGAGCAGCAGTGATGCAATGTCCTCAACTAAATTTAAGACAGCCCAACTTCTCCCCCAAACAATGTGACTCAGATCCGTGTCCAGAGTCTACATTCTTTAACATGACAAAAGAAAGCTCTAAGGCAAAATAATTAAATTTGAAGCTATTTTATGGTTAACTCGCTAACTCTTCTGATTAATCTTAAGTCAAATTACAAGTGCACAGTGCAGTGAAAGGATATATATAGTTGGTTTAACGAATATTCACTTAAAATTTCATTCCACTTACAGCATCAACATTGATCCCTGAAAATACCAGGTAATCTTAAAACTCGCACGCACAAGCATTTGATGCAAGACATGAGATTGCTATATGTTAAATGTAAATATACGATGATCAAAATTTACCTGTTTGCAAGTTTCCTGATGTGCAGTCAAAAGCTCATTATATTTCAATTGCAAATCCGACATTTCAGCTTGTAGCTTTTCATATTCAGACGCACTAGGACCTCCTAATTTCTGTTGAATGAACCTGTCCGCCAAAATTGGAAAAAAGAAAATTTCAGCCAATTTACAACCCCATTTAAAGAACACAAGAGTTGCATTAACTTACTCAAGGGCAGAAGACGGCTTGTCATTTTGCTCATACAATGCAACGAGAACTACAACAGCAACAACAAAATCGTGAATAAGAACTTAAATTCGCTTCAAGGAAGGGAAAAATCCCTTGAAAAGGAAAAGGAGAAAATGAAAGAGTAGAGAAGTACCTTTGGTGAGAGCATCAAGAACACCGCTAGAATCCAAGTACTTCCTAAATGCTTCCTTCTTGACATCTTTTTCCTGCAGAAGAGAAAGCGGGCAGTGAAGATTTCGGATGTATTTGATGTTTACCTACAGATGAATCAGCTACATTACAAAAAACATTTTCCACCTCTTTGTATCGCTTCATCGTCCACTCTGAAGTCGTCTTCCTCTCAATCTTACTCTTCCTTGCAGATGATGGTATAAATTGCTCAGACTGAAAATGGAAAATAAAAACCAAAAGAGACAGGAAATTGATCTACCTGTTTCCGAACCCAATCACTCGACTAGGAAACGTGGAAATTATGTAAATATCGTACAGGTCCCTGAGTTTGGCAATATCTCAAATAGAGACTGTTTATATTTCCTTAACGCAAACCCATGCGGTGAGCTCCCTGAACGGAATCTGAATGTTATTTATCCCGAATGACATATAAAAACCATAAGAGGATGGCACCATCTTCAACATTAGTTTGATTAATTATTTCTTTACCAATGGATTTTGATTCATGGGGCATATCATTTTTTTCACATTTTATAAAGTCATGTTGTTCTAATAGAACAAAAAATCGTAAAAATATAAGAAAATTTTACTGTAATAATGTCATATTTACTTTTTATCAACTTGTTTAAATTTTGACAACACTCTCTCTCTATATCTATCTATCTATATATATATATAAGCTCTTCGGCTTTTAAGCCTTGTAAATACACAAAGCTTACAGAAGTTACATTTACATGCTGAACTTGACATCTGCCAAAATGCACACAAATGCCACCCTCTCGTTGAGAAAACGAATCTAAACTCATCAACTCTTAATCACAGAAAACCCACGTAAAGTGCTGTCAATAAGGACCAAATGGTGAATGAAAATCTGAGTGTGAATTGGGGCATCCAAATGAATCTGTTGTAAAAATTACTAGGAAAATTTCTCTCTCTCGATCTGTACGATTTTACAAACAAATAGGATTGACTCAGAAGAAAGGGAAAGTTCTGCGCTTATGGGAGGATCATGTCTAAGATATAGCAGCCTCCAAGATACGAATACCTGTATTGGTTAACGATGGGAATTAGAGAGATGAAATTGCCTGAATCCTTTACTGCAATAGCCATATGGAAATCACCAACAGTGTAAACATTATTATCAAGCCATAGTTCACAAAGGAATCAATGTCTTCAATCATTTCCATCTTGTTATGAAAAGTATTCAACAATTGTGTAAAAAGGCATTGTTTATCCTGCATCTATTTCCTTCTTGTTAATTGCCTTTGTACATAAAAAAGGTAATAAATAGCCTTAAAAGAAAATATTAAAAGTCGCCCCTGCTTTTGAGTCACTATTTTGATCCTGGATAGATGAATTTATCAACAATCTTTTCTCATCATGCTCAACTGATTGTTGCTAAGGCAAGTTTATTTTGACGTTTTTGGAGTTTTTCCTTAAGAGGTGTTTCTGTAAGCGGAGTCAGTATGGATTGTTTCCATGACTGAGCCGAACATATTCGTCACTGGTGCCTACACAGAAAAAGATAGAGGGGTGCAAATAGTTTATCAGAAAGCACTTCAATTTAAAAGAATTTGGATAATGGGATAGTGCTTGCTTCAATACTAATGCAACGATTGCATGCATAGTTGCCACAACAAGTGGTTAAGAGTAACAAAAATGCTGACGAGATTTGATAATACTCATTTTTCAAACATGAGAAAGATCTCATAATCTGTTGCAGGAAATGAAACATCTGAAATAACATTTATGTATTATTTGCTATCAGCATAAGATGTAAGAGCTGGTGCGCGCAGAAAATGAGAACAATTTTCGCCTTAACTAGAATAGATTTTGCTATAGAACAGGGTAAACCAGTTAGAATGGACAAAACAATAGCTTTGTAGAAGACTAGAACTTCCATACCTCCTCCAATTTTCTTTGGCATAGATCTTTTTGGTTATATGCAGTTGACATCAGCAAACTTGGATTGTAAGAAGTGAAAAGACTGTAAAACAGCCACAAAACAATTAATTCTAAGCTTAATTAGAAGAAATATAATATTTCAAGGATATGCTACAGATAGGGATGGAAAAATCTTGTGACCCTGTCCCAAGTCATGGTTTAATGTACCTTGGAGTAAATACCTGGGTTTTGAGAAACCTCAGAAAGGACTGGGTTATACCCTTCTCCAAGCTTAAGTGGCAGAGACCCTAAGATGTTCATTTAACAATTATAAAGAGCTCTCATGTACCAGCTCAATGACACACTCTCAGACATATTCAGCTTCAAAGAAAGCAAGGGTATAAAATGTAAAACAATCCACAATGGATATACCAACCTGCACTTAAAAAAGAAATGTTCATATATAATAGTTGAAAACCTAGTAGACAGAAAAGAAGATTGTAACTTCAAGTAGGGCATCCTGGATCTTATATGTTTAAAGCATTGATAAACCAGAAGATGCTACATATTTATACTGACGTCAGAGTCCAAGTGATGAGAGTATGAGTTCTCCCCTTTCATACTGCTTCTGATAGCCAAAACACCTAGAGATTGAAGCTGCACAATTACAAAAGGGGAATTCCCTTCAGCTTCAAAACCATTAGTCAGGTGATGCACTTTTCAAATGTCTAATATGTTAAAAGACTCACAAAGTCAGGTTAATTGAATCCAGAAGTTCATTGACAAATTCAAAAACTGGATAACAATGACCAAGATTATAGGAACAAAGAAGCATCTCCCAAAAACTGAAATGCATGAAAATTCTAGAAAACATTTCAGGAAAAGCTCCTGAAGGTTTTAAGTGGTAGAGTAGGTTTGATCGGCATATCAATGAAACAGTTAATGACAGTAGATGACATAGATTGAACATGAGTATAGCTATTACAGAAATGAAGTCGTACAATTTGACACTGACGTATCAATTTGGGTATACCAAAATATTATTCGGGAAATATTACAATTAAATCACATTTGAATTAATGAACTAGCGATTGTGCAGTGATTCCTAATTGAACCTTTACAAATAAGCAATGTAGGTTAAAGATTTTGCTTCACACTACCATAAGCAAGTTTTCTCTAGATTTAACATAATTTATCACAGAAAACTAACATATAATTTTGACTACGAGTTAACTAGTGCCGCATTTGTGAAAGGAAAACCCATTCAGAGATCCAATGCTAACTTGAGAGGAGTGGAAACTTGGCAAGTGTCCACCATTATCAGCAACTCCTAATTTCACAGCAAGATCAGCATAACAGTTCATTATTAAGCAAAAATCACGGATGTCAACAGTCACCAAAATCTACAATAAACAACTAGCATTTTACATAGGCATTCGACATTAAAAATAGTAAATACGTGCTATCCATACTCCAACCAAAATGGTATAACTAAAAGGTCAATATAGCCTCTATGAACACTTCTACTTCATTCCTATAGCGGAAAATGTCACCTGCTCTTTTCTTTCATTTGTTCACTGCATCTGCTAGATCATGACTTTGCAGTTCTTATGAGTCTTGAAATTTAAAAATTCATCTCCCCCATGCCCAGTCATGTATAGAAGAATATGGCTTCCTTCATCACTTAAAAGACACTTTGATCTAGGAACAGCAGTCTCGTGACGCTCAGTCAAAACTCTTAGAAAGTTTTCAACTGTCACTTCACAACCACTATAGTCTACCTGAGTCATTGAAGTTCCGTAAAATGAGGTCCTTCCAATTATTAAAATTCTTTAAAATTTAAAAACTTGATGCCCTGTATCCATAAGGTGATCAATTAGACCAGACCAGAACTCTTTCAAATCGAAAAGATCTAAGCAGAGTGTTTGAAAAAAACATAACTCACCTCAACATTATCTCCATATAAGTTAAGTCTGTGGTTCTCATTATTGAAAACTTGGGCAGGATACTTGTTCCTAGGATTACAAGCCATGTCATCTGCCAGCATGAGTATTATTCTCTCATGAGGTATTCCTAGTCGCTTAACTGTCCTGAGATGAAGTCATGAAAAAGAAAATAGTCTATGAATGATAACAAGAAGGGAAAGAAAAAAGAAATTACCTAGCAAGGTGACACATACCAAAAAAAAAAAAAAAATGGCTAATTGCTTACCTGTACAAGGATAAAGTGTTAGCCATATGTCGATAGTTAAACCTGAACAAAGGAATTCAACAATCAGTATATCTGGCAACACCATGGATTTGTAAGTCAAACAATGTCATGAAACTTAAGAATCCTCTAAGCAATTGCTCAAGTCTTGAGTAAACTTCACAACTTCAGCATTATAGTGATACCAAGTAGCAATTTACGAATCCTAAATAGAATAAGTATCTAGTAGTCAAAATGAATAACAGCAATACAGTAAACTCAGCTAAAAGTGAAGAACTTTAGGTAGCAAACAAAAATTTAGCACACTCAGAACCAAAACGAATGCATCGGTATTATTTGTCATAAAAATTCATAACATCGGCCTTGTTTATAATCCAAAGTAATGAAATCCGAATGTTTATTTTATTTCCGCCAAAATTAAATCTAAATTACAAAGAAAACAAATATAGAACAAATACAAAGCAGAACGAAATGAAGTCGATTTAGTCACCAGAAGCGAGAACTGCAAACTAAGACAGCCCAATTGTTAGTGTGCATAGTTGTTTCAGCTGAAGCACTGATACGAAATGGAACTGCAGAAAAGCAAAAGCAACAGCATCGCCAAACATTTGGGACCGAAGAAAAAGTACATCTTGAATTGAATCCTCGTACGCCCAAGGTTTCCTGTTTAGCTCCTAATCAGAAATTCAGAATAGATGGCATTTGATTGGATTCTTTATGTGCTGAGAATCTACTACAGTTGCAAAGGAGCTTCAGGTTTTCATATTGAACTTGCCGGAAACGTTTGAAGTACCAGTACAATAGCAGACAAAACGACGTCGCTTTGTGCATTCAGGAGAGTAAGGGAAATTCTTAATTAGGTCCCTACTTTTGATAAAATTGCAATGAATCAATAATTTCTTCTTTTCTACCAAAATAGAGCCTCAACCAAATATGAAATGATAATCGCTTATGGGCACATAATATTAAGCGTCTGCCAAAATAAAGCCTCAGCCAAATATGAAATGACAATCACTTCTAAGCAAAAAATATTAAACGACAAGTCGTCTGTACTATTATTGTATTTACTTGTCGAGATCTTCCTAGTTCCAGTCCAACGCTTATTTTCATCGGTCAGTTCATCAAGCGGTTGCAGGTTCTCTTCTCTCCTCAATATATGTGTATTTTTTCCTTCAATGAAAATGAAGCTGATTTTTTTCCTTTTCGTGTCGGGTTTTGAATATGGTTTGGGAAAACAAAGCATGATTAGTGTTACTTTATATTGTAAAGTGGGCTAATGTACTTAATCCTGGGTATTGGGTGAAGTTGCATTTCTATGTTTTTTACTCCATTTAAGGGAATTGGAGTGATGATTTGAACATCAATTGTAGATTTTGAACCACTAAGAGGTTGGTTGGTTGGAATTGTAGACTTGATTCCAAAACCAAAAAGTAAGTACTTGGAAATATACTGATCAAACAATGTATTAGAATTTTTACCCTTATTCTTTATTTTCTTCAGATTGCATAACCTTTATCTGTCAATGCTAGTTCAAATTTCCTATAACGATGGTGGTTTCAGCCTGACCATATTTGTAGAATATGCAAGCTATGAAATTTATGCATGTTAATGATACTTGCTTGGTGTGCCATAGTTTATTTGGATAGACTAATGAACTTCAAATCCATATTTTTGATGATCCTATTTGCTGTTGTTTCTTGTGTTAATAGAATGAAATGGTTGGGTTTTGTCTAATTTAACTATTAAATGTATTAATAAATGTAAAATCTATTGCCTTAGATTTAAAATTTGGTGGTCGAAAGCTGAGGTAGGGTTATAAGAAAACATCGTGCGTCAACTTATAGGGTTCACTCTTTTCAATGTTATATTGCCTTGGCAGATTTTGATGGGTGTTTCTATATCATAATTGAAATTTGTCTTGTCCTGTTTTGGAAATTGTTGTTGCAGTTACCAGGTAAGATTTTAGATCCGGTAGTTCAAATATTCACAAGTGCACAATGTAATTTATTCTAAGTTGTTCAGACTTTGTGAGTCCTATGACAGATCACAAGCAACAATTGATTCATAGTGATTGGGAACTCATGTGATGGATTGATTTGAGGTTCATTTATGTTTACTTCTTATTTTGTAGGATTCATTTTCTAACTAGGTGACTGGATATTAGCTTTTTTAATTTGAACTAATCTTGTGTTCCCAACAGCTCGGAGATACCCACCTTGATTGGCATTATAATCAAGGTTGGAATTTCTGTTGTTGCTTCTCAATGGAGTTTGTTATTCTGCCTATATTACCCCTTGGTGTTAAAGCTTGATAACAATGAATTTGTTGGATAGTAATGTGTTTGTTATGTGAAGTTGATAAAAAGAAACCCTGGATTGATGAACTTTAACTAGAATTTAAGTTTTAAGAGATAGAGAGCCATCCTGTTATCTGTATCAGTTTGTGCTGTGATAACCTAGGTATAATCAACACAAAGTGATGCATGCCATGCATCTTAGAGTTTTAGGTGTGGTATAAGACAACTTTTCACTAGTTAGGTTTGTTAAAGTATGACCATATAATTAATTAATGATAAAAGTTACATGACTGTTTCGTAAATGCAATGTTAAATGCTGCCCTTTGACAGATATTATGACTGATATTATCTCATCTAAAAAGAGAGAGAGAAACAGGTCGTCTCACAGTAGTGCTCATGATGCATTGAACTGTGATGACATCCTGTGTGATATCCTCCAGCGGTTGCCTCCGGAATCCGTTGTCAAATTGATTATTGTATCAAAGAGGTGGCTTAGCTGTATCTGCAACTATGCTTTTCGGCGCAATTACCTGAAAAGATGGAAAGTAGGTTCTCACCTCTTGGGCTTCTTTGTCTGTAATTCATTGTACCTTGGAAGACCTCAGGGTGGCCTTCGTCGTGCCCGTTCAGAGCCTGCGCTTCCATTATTGTCAAGTTCTAAAGAAGGTGATGATCTAAAGTATTCTGGGGTCCTCAAACAACTTGGTTACTTCATTGACTCTTGCAATGGCCTTCTTCTTTGTGGTCGTCATCCAAAGACTTACTATGTGTGGGATCCAATTACAAAAGAGCAGCACAAACTCCCTCGTCCGCGGGTGTACTTTGAAGAGTTGTGCATGGCATTCATTGTTGAGGACTCTCCTGCTGACTCTATATGCTACAAGGTGATTCGCGCAAAATGTGAATGTAAACATGATAAAGTCAACACTGTCACCATTGAGACTTTCCATTCGAGGACTAGTACATGGTATTATTCAACACTCACTTGCAATTCTACTTTGTCGCTGTATCCCTGGAAGGTGGCCACTGTGATCAGAGGTGTAATTCACTGGTTTGCAATGAGGGGAAATATAGCCATTTATGATCAGGAACGTGAAGAGAGACACATCACTTTGATTGAACTACCGGGATCCTATGATTTTGATGAGCATGTTCTTGGTGAGTCTTCTGATGGGCTTTTGCAGTATGGTCAAAGTTGTAAGCTAGGAATGGAGATATGGGTTCTTGACAAAGCAAGAAATGTGCTCAGGCTACACTAAATGTATCTTGAGATGTAAGTTGAATTTCAAAGCAGTGTGGAAGAAGAATCCAAGAGCCATGACAGCTTTTTGCACCTGTTCGAAGTCTAAAGAAACAGATATTGTCGCTCCTTCCTCAGAAGTCAGAATCTGTTTTCATTAGATCTGGAGATAATATATTTCTTTGTCATCCTGAGAATAGAGAGGTGGAAGTGATTCAGTATAATGGTCGTGGCACCTCTATTTTATGGGATTTCAGTTGAGTAGTTCCTTACTTCAAGCCAGCTTGGCCACATTCTTCTCTCTGTCACAGTTGACTATGAAATGATCATCACTATTGTGGCTACTCTATTTAGCATTTTCTGTAAATATTAGAAAAAATTATGATACTTGAGAAAATGGAGGGTCAAACTTTTGCTGTTAAGGATTTTAAGTTTGTGGATGGTGAATGCTGATGTATATTCTCTTAGTTTTAAGTTGGATGCAGATTCTGGATGGCCCCGGCATCCTTTTTACTTGTTTTTATCTCTGTTTTCATTATGGCAAGTGTAAATTATTGTACTTGCTGCATCTGCTATGCTAATATAGTGCTAGGTTAATTCTGGGTGTTTATATTGATATTATTATATTTATTTTTATATTTTTTTTATTTGTGTGTGTGCGCGCGAAAGCATGCTACACCACAGGCAAGCACAATTTAAATTTACGGAATATCACAGGTTAAACTTGATGCTTTGAAACAAGCACTAGAAATTTATTTGCAATTAATTTTGAACCTTTGCGAAAAGATTGGTTTTATTTGAGCCCTTTTTTTATATCTTTAATGTAATTCACGTGACAAGTTTGTTTAGTATCCATTTCATAAAGTTATAAGAGCAATCGTCTAGTCTTTTTCCACTAATAATCGTATTGATTTTAACCCAACTAAAATAAGCTGAAACATTCCATTCCGTCGTGAGTTTTAACTCATTTTGCTACATAATGGATGAATAAAAGTAAATTTCGTTGCTGTCGGAGTTAAAGTAGGGTTTCAGAAAACATAGAAGCACAATACAAGATCCACAGATGTTTTGAAATATTTTCGTATATGTATGAGTAATGTTTCTGCAGTATATTGATGAATTAATATTGGAAGTTCATAAGTAATGTTTCTGCAGTATATTGATGAATTAATATTGGAAGTTCATAAGCAAACAATGTTTAAGAAAATACTGCAGAAGCTGAGAACACTGGAGTACTGCTAATGGCAAAATGCTACATGCTTCTAATTTTTTTTTTTTTTCCCTTTTTTCTCTCTGAAGTAATAACGTCAGCTACTTGTACAACAGAAGAGTAAACATTCAACATTACGTTGGATGGCGATCAAAGTTATCCCTGTTTGAAAGAATGAACTATAGATCTAACATAAAGAGAGAGAGAGAGAAGGCAATGAACAACCCCGTGAAGACATCCACAATTTAGTAGGTTGTAGGTTGAATCTACATCTTGACAGTTAACAGTCTTCATTGGGGATTAATCAGAGCGTGGCAACAAGAAACTAAAGCCTGAGTTTTCACGGATAAGAGGAGGTGGTTCAATGTCACCGATGTCAATTTGTTCCATTGATTTAGACAAGTCATCCACTGAAAACGGAATGCTGCAACATAAGAAAGTTGTGAGAGCATAGTGTTACCAGCAAAGGCAAGGTTACATGTAAGGCAGAAAGGAATAACGTCTGGAAACTATCAAGAGATCATTAGAATATATGCATAATATTGTTTCTAGGCAATATCCTCAATTTCATGTTTTTGGAACGTGTTTAAATAATTATACAGTGAAACTTTCTCTTAATGTTTGAACTTCAGTCAATTTTTAAATAATTATATGGTGAGCATTGTTTTTTTTTTTTGGCCTTCAACCCAAAGGTCAGGTTTCCAACTAATGATATGACACAGATTTAGGATACAAGAATAATTAATAAAACGAAACATGAAGTAAAAAATAAATGAAATACTGAAAAGATCATCACATAGTAGAATGTCATCTACTAACCTTGAATCATCATCCAACAGGAAGGAGTTACTGACTGCATTGTTTGAATCTTCTGTCATCAAGACCCGCATATTGGATATAACCTACATAAAGCATTCACAAGGCATTGGTAAAAGTTTTTCCAAAAGCCTGCAGTGATATAAAAAATTCGTTCTACTCCCGTGTCACAAAGATGACTTAACCTAGATTAAAAGAACCCACAAAAACTTACATCTGAAGACACACTATGTGTGCCATACTTGTCATCCCAATACATCGTACTGATCCTATATAGCTGCTGTATACTAAGGACCTGAAATGAAGACATTCAGTTGGTCAGATATGGAAGAGAAGGAGACCTAGAAACAACTGTAACAAATTGCCATCGTTAGATATGCTTCACTCACAGGGCAGAGGTCATGGCTTATTTCATCCAGCGTCTTCTTTGGTTTTTGATGTATGACCTGAATTATTGAACAGCATTTAATAAAACTTCAAAATCTCTTTATTCTTCACCATCAAAGCAAGTGACAATATAACAAGCAGAACCAGATATAGAGCAGAAACATACAAGAAATCCGATGGCCTGTCTTATATGCTTGAGCTCATCCCACGCTGAACCGGCATACTACACCCATTTGTTTGGCTCTTTAGTTAATATAAATTATACAATCACCAAGTGAAGTGAGAAATCATTTAAGGTACCTCATCCGTTGCTTTGTAACACCAATGCTCCAATTCAGCCAATCCAGCTTTAACATATTCACCATTACTGAATGAACAGCACTCTCGCCGTAACAAAAGGCTATAAACAAAAGAGAGTATGGAATATGAGAAGAAAAATGAGCACCTTCTATATAAAAATAATTGGAAACAGGTATGGGAATAGACTAAACCTGTTGAAAAGTTGAACATTGATGAAGGAAAATATTTGTGTGAAGACCTTACGAACCAAAAATGGGGGTACCTGAAACAGGATACTAATAGTTTAGATAATATTCTTTTAAAAAATTATCTGTTCAGAATGAAATTCATATTGATCAATTGAATTCAATCTTCAATACAATAGAAATGAATTGAGTTCAGTTAATATAAAAGAGTCAGTAATGCTAGTAATGGCTTAGAATTTGAGGTTCACCCTTTGTTGAGAATTTAGAGCTACTCACAGTTATCATTATATGAGCAAAATCAGAAAGGTTAAAATGAGGAATGGAACCAAAATAGGTCTAACTTACATGATTTGCCTTCAATGTGTTTAAGAAGGTTCCAAGGCTCTTCACAATCCCTTGCCAATGAGCAATTAAAGCTTGTTGGGCCACGGTGTTGGCAACTGAACGTGATGATCCCTTGACTAAGCCTGCTCTGGATGTTCTTGGCGCCTAACTCAATATGTTAAAACAGTATTTTTTATATTTAGGAAGTTCAAAGAGGAAGGAACGTTAAATTTTATAAATGAAGAAACAGCATACCTGGATGCACAGCCCAAGCAGTGGAGAAATTTCCTTCTTTAGATTATCTCGAATCATTCCATAAATCTTTTCCACATAAGCTGTAAGCTGCTGCTTGAAAAGCAATGCTGGGTACTTAGCTTCAACTTGGCGTAAGGAATCCACTCCACTACTCATGCCACCATTAACTAGGGAAAGATTTACTCCTTGTGGAGCCCCACGGAAACTCTGAAATATAGAAATCACAAGGTTTAGCTGGAGCAAAAGAAAATTTCCTGAAGAGCTAATGGAGAAATTTGTACTTGAGTCATCCTCCCAAATAGTGTGGCTGATGATGATCTACGGCGTTGTGGCGCCATTCCAGCTGCTCCACTAGCTTTCAATGTACGCTGGAGTAGCAAGAGGAGTGTTGAGGCATTGGATAACCAATAGGCCAAGATATCATTGTTATCCTGTGTCTGAAATCCAATAGGTAGTAAGATTATGAGGTTAGTAAAGGTTAAAAAAACACAATGCTAGAATAGATAGTTGGGCATTTCGTACCTCAATAGCAGCGCCAATGGTCTGAATAATCCGATCAAAAACACTAGTTCGCTCAACTTCAAAAGATCTCCACTGCAAGAGGCATTTGTAAATGATACAGGCAGCTATAGGCCGGCTCCCTGCAAAAGCTAGATGTTGTGCAATGCAGCGAATGAGCAAGTCCTGGTTCTCTTGTTGCTTCTCGTTTAGTGATTTTTGTGGTTTCTCCTCTATTTCTGAAGGATCCCGGTGGTTTATGGAAGCACTATGCAGATCCTGTTTCAATGTGTCAAGAGATCAACATACAAAAGCAGATAAGGAAGAGCACTTTGGTAAATTTCATAGACACTACTATTCCTAGTTCTCATTGTAATAAAAACTTATACAAGATATACTTACTAAAAGTGACTTTGTATCCCCTGATATATGACCACTTTCAGCATTTCTCTGCAATTGTCAG